>JAEQML010055334.1:0-36199 GCA_016904865.1 Pissodes strobi
CTCACAAGTACGCTCCAAGCCAATGGATATAAAATAGGGGAAGTCAGACGAGCGATGTACCCGAAGAGACCGAACGGGAACCAAAACAGAGAAGCAACAGAACCTTGCGGGATAGCGGTCCTACCATATATTAAAGGAATCACTGACCGAGTAGGCAGAATCCTAGAAAAGCGGAATGTAAGACCGATTTTCAAACCAACCAGGAAAATCAAAGACTGCCTACGCTCGGCAAAGGACCCTAGAGACCCTCTGTCCAGTTCTGGAGTATACCGAATTCCTTGTTCATGTGGAAAGGTGTACGTTGGAACAACCAAACGAAGCATTAACACCAGGCTAAAAGAGCATAAAAGATCCTGTCGCCTAGGGTATACCGACAAGTCTGCAGTGGCCGAACATGCCCTTCAGGAGGGAGATCACCGAATTTTGTTCAACGAAACGAAGGTTCTTTCCTCGGTAAAACATTATAGCGCTAGACTACATCGTGAAGCCATAGAGATACATAAACACCGCGAAAATTTCAATAGAAAAGAAGAAGGTTTTCATGTTAACAAAATCTGGCACACAACGCTTGAGAAAACCAAGATCAAGACAGACCCGGTGAACGGGCCCGGGGGCCGACGCGCCGTCCGCCACGGCGTTCAGTCCTCCGTCCGTCCGGAAGGCATGACTACTGCGCGGTGTCGTGGAAACGGTTTTCGTTTTCCGCGATTTTTTCGCTTATTTTTGCTCCTATAAGCTTCTGGGATGTCTAAAACGCTAGATCTCGCCGAGACGCTCATTTTGAGCTATCAAACGTCAAAATCGGATCAAAATTGCCAAAATTACAGCGAATCTAAGAATTCGTGTATATCGCGACCCGCGACCTGCAGCGCCAGACCAATGGGCGCCGCTCTCCACCCACGAGGCGGCCCTAGCCACGTGCTTTCGATTTTCGAAATCGTTTTTCGCTTTGTTTTCTGCGAATTTTGAACGCACAGAAATGATATGCATATCGTCGTGTAGGGAATTAAATTCTCTTTAATCTGATGTGACATATGCATGGATTGAACAATAATTAATGGCAAAAAACTGCAAAAAACTGCTAAATGCGCAATATGCCCATATATGGCAAGTGTAGTTTCGTGTGCAGTTTTAGGGTCGGATTTTCGCAGCTTCATGTAGTTTCGGGTGCAAAATAGGGCCCGTTTTTCCTGGTTTACTGCTGGTTAGGCAGGAGTTAGGTGGTGAAGTGTGCAAAAAACGACGGAACGTGTGCACCTCAGCGTAACAAAAACCCCGCGTTTTTCGGACAAAGCATGATTCTTTCATCATTTGTTGAGCCGTCAACATATGATTCTTTCGTCGATCGTTGTGCTGTCAACGTGTGACTCTGTATTTTTAAAACTGATAGTGTCTTTGACAGTCAGCTATAATATTAAAATTTGAACAGTTTAATCAAGTCTTTGTCATCATACCGTGTGATAGACAAACAGCGCGCAGTCTTTTTCAATCTGCCTGATTTAGTCTCCGGGACAAATCGGCAAACTTCACAAATAACTGTGAACGCGAGAAAGTGAATTGAAGAAAGAAGAATCGCAGTGCTTTCCAGAAGCCTTGACTCAGCCGAGTTCTAATATCGCTGGAAGCCGGTTCTAAGACGTTCATTCCGGATTCAGCGTTTCCAAGCGCCCGGAGAGATCTTCTATCAACGATCCAACTACATCGAGCCCATCTAGAAGCCATTAGCGTTCAACAAAAAGCACTGTGATACCGCTCGTTATTCGCGCTTTCTAGAGCACCGTTCGTACGCTCTAATTTGGATTAACTTAATTGGATTATTACACACTTTAACGGATAGCTGCCTTCAGTGAACGTTTGGTGAGGTCGCATGTATATATATTTGCCATATATTGTTCTGTAGGGACCCAGGCATCGCGTTATTTTCGTTATTAATTAATTTAACTTGTTGTAATCATTCGAAAACTCGCTCTCATAACTAGTTTGTTTTAGACACTTAGTTGCTGCTTTGAGCCGTTGTTTTTCATAAACTTTTAACTCGTTCAAGTCGCAAAAGCGCATTAGTTTAAAGTTGAAGTTGATTATTCTGTTAATTAATTAATCCTGCTCTTAGAAGCAACAGATCCATTAATTTTGAAACTCATAATCCGTTGTTTAGTGTTGGAAATTTCATGCTTAGGGACGTGGTGTGTTCTTAATTATAATAATTAGCACCGTGATTAAAGTTTCCTAGACTTTTTTAAAATATTGTATGAGTATCTAACTCTCTTTGCAGTCGAAATTGAGTTAGTATATTCCGTATTATCATAGTCTAGCTGCATTTTAGTAATTTTAGCGCTACGACTAGTAGAAACATTGTTGTGTTGCCCCAAAGTCTGGCTTAACTGTAAACATTAAAATTGACACCTGTAGCACACCGCCTTCGAAAGTAGGTCACCGGGTCACTCGTGCTTTAAAACTAGGTCAGTTTTTGACCCACTTTTCGCATAATAACTGCTTAATAGATCTGAGTGCCTAGAGTAGTGATCTTGTGTTAAATACTTTAATAAGTATTCTTTGACAACAGGCTAACCATCCTAGCTCGTAGAGTGATACAGGGTGTTGATATTTTTGTAACGTTTTACAGTGAAGTGATAAATTCTTGAAGAGATCATTAACGTATAAATTAGTTGTATTTTGTTTAACCTTTGATTAAAGTGAATCTCTCTTGAAGGCCGCAGGCAACTTCTAAGCATAGCTTTTCTTTTCCACAGGTTTTCTTTTGGCAACAAATAGAAAAAACATAATATAATAGAGCTTTTCTTTTTGAGTATTTTTTCTTTTAGCAGTAAATAGAAAAACGATTTTTTAAACGGTTGTTCTCAAACAGGCTCAGTCGAGCGAGAGAATAAGTTGTTTAGTTAGGACCCTGGGAAGTTATTCTATTGTGCATGCATATATCATTATAGGAGTTCCAGAGACAAAGCGAAGCCGGACCATCAGTAGTTAGCTGTAGTTAGAGGTTCTTTGGACTAACGTTCCAATTTTGACTGTATTATCTTGCTGTCTCGAAGTGAAATAGTGATATCTAGCATAGAGTTCTTCAGGGCCGTTTATGAACATTATAACTATAAATTAGTGTATTAGCAGGAAAGTGGCTGTAGTGACAGACGTAGGAAGACGGACGCTAATCCCTTGCCCCCCTCTTTAACGTAGCTTTCATTACAGAGCGTCCCCCCTCCGAAAGAAGATAGACTATTGTCAATAATCGAAATTTAAATTCAATAACGTAAATAAACAACCTGAGCCCTTCATATTAGAAGTAATACTTCTAGGCTGTTCTAAGGAACCTACGCCGCTTGTGCAGGTTGTTTTTGAGTTGTTTTTTGGAAAATTTTGGATTTGAATTAGGCCACCGACGCCTAGTGCCTAACATAGGCTAAATTTTGTCGTATCTCGGATATTCCACGTCCGGTGATACATTGCTACGCGTCCCAGGACTAAGGCGGTTCTTAGAATTGATTGATAATTAAATATTTCTTCTTATCTCCCTCGTGGTGGTCCGCTAACGATTTCCTGTTAGCGGGGAAGGTGGTGGGTCCACTCAAAACCCCCCGGACTTAGAACCCCCGGAAGCTAATACATTAACCGTAACGAATAGTAGTAACGCTACTTGGCATCCCAAAACCTTAGCAAGTTATACACTCATATCTGATTGAGATCTAAGTGTACACGCATATATAAAATAAATCGGGTATTCCTTCGGCTAACCTGTTTTACGGACGTAGCAGGGAACCCCCCTTTGGACGAAAAAGCGAACCAGGAATCCAGGACAGAGGATAATCAGGGACATGGACAACAATCCTCCGCCACTCTTGGAATCTCTTGATCGACTTCAACAAATGCTATCAGGCGAGAATCTGGGACCAGATCAGCCAACATACACCTCTACTCCTATGCAGCCTCATCTCGTCACCCGAGTACCCGCTCTAACCGGACGACTTCAAGACTTCGTTCCCGGAGCAGCATCCGAGACTGGACATCCGCGGGACATGTTTGGAGAAGCACGCTATGTACCTTCGCGACGCCAGGAGGCGCCTGAAGAGCGTGCACGCCTAAATAGAGACCGAGACGACAGCGGCAACACAACATCGGCTCAGTATCAGTTGAGTCTTCGAGCCGTACACTTCGACCCAGACACCACTGAGGATGGCTACCGCAGTTGTAGCCGAAAGCTATGGAGGAAATCAACAAGGACAACGGCCTAATAGCCCGAAAACCCACGCTTATCAAGACACCGGCCGTGAAAGCCTACGTACATTTATCAATACTTCCCTGACTGCAAAACGTGAATTTCCATAACTAGCAAAATCTGTTTAAAAAATGTTTGAATATTCCGAAATGCGTATTTAAACGGGAAGTTAGATCGGCGCTTGACTATCGAGCTGTGAAACGGAACGGACTAGACCTTAACTATCGAGGGTTAAACATGATTGCACAAAAATTTTTAGGAAGAAAATAAAATGTTTTTAGGGTTTTTCTTAATAAGTTACTAAACTTTATATACGTATCATCAAAATTCCAGGCAACATTTTGAAATTCCCAGACTTTTTAGCTCTTGATAAATTTTTAAGTAATGCAAAATCGGGAAAGAGAAATATCATCATCACTATCATCTTTACTTATTTCTTTTCATTTCATTAAAAATAAGGAGATGATATGTATATCAATAAATTAAATAATTTTATCAGATATCAAGATACGTATCATAATATACAGGGTGGTCCTTAAGTTTGTTCTAAAAATTGAAGGAGTGATTCTTCAAATAATTTTGAAAGTAAATTTCATACAAACATACTTATGTCTGGTTATCTGTTTTTCAAGATACAGGGTGTCAAAGTTTTTTTTAAATAGGCTTTTTTATTAATAGATCCTTCTGCCGCTTTTATTTAAATTTGGCAGTTGTTAATAGTGATAAAAGACTAATTCAGCCCAACTAGATACAAATTATTAGGTCCAGTGGCGTCCCGAGGGACACCTTCACGATTATTATTGACAACTGCTGACTTTTTCTAAATACCTACTTTTGAATTTACGAATTTTGAGCACTCCATAAATGAACTCGTAAATGTATAATAATGCTTTAAACTGGTGTACAATGAGAAGGATTCTATTTATTTTTTTCGAAAATTTAGCATGATACAAAAACAATTGAACAGACAAAAAGTTGAATTTTTGGTTGCTTCATGCAAAAAATCAAAATCGGCAAAATGATTTGAAAATTTACCCGTGTGCTTTATGGTTGTAGATGGGTGACTTTCAAGACGTGGATTCAGCATCGGGCTTAGCCAATAGTAGCGCAACCGAGAGCACCAACGCTTTACAAATTTTTGTTGAAGCAGAAACTGCCCTTAGTATTAAATTACCTGAAGTATTGATAAATTTGCTTACTGTAAATGGGTATACCAGTGAAGTACTAATTGCAACACTAACAGAAGAAGACATACACAATTTAGAGCAGTTTTCCAGGGAAACTCTTTCTACGATTTTAAGATCGTGATCGTAAAAAATATTTTGGAATTTTTCACGAAAAAACAGAGAATTGTATACTTGTACCAGGACACAAACGAGCCTTAGAATTACTGATAAATTATTTCACAAAGAAAGTATCAATTAAAGCTCGGAAGGAAAGGGAGGCTCTTCCCTCCGAGATTTCCACGCCTAGAAAATGATTTAAAATAGTTGATCAAGCTCTAGGCTCGGCATCTGGTACCATTAACCAACTACCGAGCCAACCACAGCAGCAAAACTCTATCAGCTTAGATCTCAAGGAAGAATATGATAAAGTTCAACGAATTATCTTCACATGGGCACAGAACAGGGCAGATAGAAAATTATGGGAAAATCTAAAACATCAATTTGATGACATTATTCTTGAAATTCAATCTGCTGCTGACAACACTATTTCTTGTATGGCCACATGTTTTTGCAAGGCAAGTTACAAACTTGTTAAAATAGCAAGAAATAACCAAAGAAAAAAGCAGTGGAATTGTTCAAACTTTTAGGTACATTTGCAAAAACACATTAATCTCAAAAATTTTGCCAAGTCCTCTACCTCAACCCGAGATTCAACCTCCACAGAACAAGATCTCCGACAAAACCTTATGACGTCATACGTAACAATCGTTAAAAAAACATTCAGGCACACATTGAACTCCGAAAGTATTTCAGAACTGAGCTCAGAATCCGACTTAGAACCTTACCTCAAATCTACTTCAAGACCTACCCATTTCCTAAAAGTGAATTTCAAAGCTCGTCAAAAGGCCAATATCCTTGACATAAAAGTTATTCCTTCAACTGTTCCAAGTTTAGCTATACCAGACACAGAAAAAAGTATTATAGAATCCATTGAAGATTCCACTATCTCTAAGTTACGATCCGAGTCTCGATCTCCATATAGATTACGCAAGCAGAGTCGTTCACCAAAAATAGTCCAACCTGGAACTCCCAAGTTCACTACTAATACTCGATCAACTGACTGTTAAACCTCCTCAAGAATTAGATTTGTAAGTATTGTTTGTTTTATCTTTTTATAGTAGGAAGAGAAATGTAGCGTTTTCTAGTTAATATTTAGTTTTGCCTCTCTATTATTTAGAAGCTCGATGGTCAATGATGGCCAGTATGTGAGGTTATAATCCTAATAATAAGCAGTGTCATGTCATATACCGTATCTTCCTACGTATGCAATATAGAAGTTCCAAGAAGTCGGTGGTTTATTCTAAATTAAAGAGTCAAATACATGTTCAAAGTTTTCTAAAACCAGGCTGTACAAGTTTGGAACTGGTTAGAACGGTGTCGTCGCTGGCTATGACTTGACGAAGAAGGATTTAGTGGTATTGTTGTTGAGTGGTTTGTTCCCCATCTATTGTTTTAAGAGATTTTGTTCAAGTGTGTGACAATACTAACCCCCTAGTAATAACAAACCCTTACATAGGCTTCCATTCTAATATTATATATAATAGCAATGTATCCCTTTACAAAACTTTCCATACTCATAACATTTATTTAAATAGAATACTGGAATCTAATAATTTAGGTAATTTCGGATTAGAATTGGCAGCATTATTGGCATGCACGCATAAAAAAACATTTTAAGAGGGATATTATGACCATTTTGCCTCCTTTGATTGATGTGCAGCAGGCAAAGGATTCTAAGGCTGAATTAACCACTAACTGTGATACTAACTCTTTTTTTATAGATAGACTGCAGAGGTTGAAGCTCGCCCACATCAAATAAATAATAATATATTATTATTTTTTTGTTGTGGGCGAGCTTCAACCTCTGTAGTCTATCTATAAAAAGAGGCAGTATCAAGATTAGGTGTAATAAAGTACAAAGCTTCAATACTTTCTTACTGAATATACAATCTTTTAGGTATAAAATGGATGAGCTTCATCTTCTATTTGCTACTTGTGATTTTCCCTACATTGTATTATTGATTGAACACTGGATGATTAATGTTTACTAGTGTCTGAATATTTTCGTGTTTCAGTTTTTTTCGACAGAACTCCTTACACGGAGGTACTGCTATTTTAGTTAAACAGCCATTTGACACTTTTTTGTAAAATTTATAGTTTTGATAATTTTTTGATGGAGAGAGGTTTTTGAATTTTCAGTCGCTTTCTCCAAGCGTTTTAATGTGAATGTTCTTGGTATTTACAGGCCTCCTACTGGGGATGTTTATGTGTTCCTGGATAGGCTTGATTGCCTTTTGTCCCGGATCTCCTTGCACTCTAGAGATATATTGGCTGGTGATTTTAATGTTAATTATACCAATGTTTCCATGCCACAGCGGACTGCACTTGTTGGCATTCTGCAGTCATATGCCCTAACAATGCATGTTCGTGCTCCAACACGAGTTACATCCTCTTCTGCTACTACTATTGATTATTTATGTACCAATTTAAACTATGTTACACGCTCTATACTATCATCATCTGGTATCTCTGATCATGAGGCCATTTTTGTTCAGAACCCTTGTGGCCCTGGATTGTCATCTTCATGTCCACAAGCAAGAACTTTGGTGCATTTGCTCGCGCTGTTGTGTCTGCTAATGGGATGCAGTTCGAATGGCTACTGAGTCATTTACCCTGTTTTATCATGTGCTGTCTGACAGAATTAACCAATGTTTCCCTGTGAGAATGCTCAAGACCAGGAAACGTAAGCGTGGATCACACTTGGTCTCAGAACATCGGCATGAAAACCGTTTTTGTCTGAATTGTGCAAGTATACTAATGATCAGAACATTGTTCGACATTGTCGGAATTACCGCAGAGTGTACAGAAAGATAATTAGGGTTGCAAAGGAGAACTACTACACGGAGCGTTTGAATGGGTACAGACAGAGGGAGAGTTGGTCGATTGTAAACGATTTTAGGTGTGCTTCCCGTCGAAGGATTGCGAAACCGGAGTTCGAGCCGAACGCACTGAATGATTATTTTTGTGATGTGGCTGAGGGCTTGTTGAGGGGTGGCTCCAGTAATGTGGATTCACTGCATTATCTCCGGCAGGTGTCGGTCGGAGATTTTTTTTCTTCCGCTGAGGTTAGGGAGACAATTAAGGATTTAAAGAACCGTAAATCTTCGGGACCTGATGGCATCTCTTCAGGATTGCTTCTGGCTTTACCTGTTTGTGCACTAGATACACTAGTCTTTGCCATAAACAACTCCTGGCTTAAGGGCATTTTCCCCCCTGTTTAAAGGGGCCTTGATTTCCATTTTGTCGACCCTCTCAAAAATTCTCTAGAAACTTACAAAGAGCAGAATTGTATCCTTTTTGCACCATGACAATTTAATTATAGCTAGAATTCCAAAATATAATATAGTAAAAACACAATTAACTTATTTGTATAGGCCAAATTAGACCCAAGTTGTAGCGCCTATGGTTTATGATGTTTTACGGCCCCAGCCCTTTTCGCTATGCTATTATTATTTAAAAATAGACTTTAAGCTTAAATGGTTCAGCCTATACAGAGCGTGTTAATAAGTTCTTCGCCTTCGATAGCGCCTGGACTGTTAGGAATACAAAGAAAAGATTACAGCATTAATATTTCTGCACTTTTAGATGTTGTTTATTTTTCGATTTTAGTACAGGTGCTCTGAAAAGTCTAGAAAAAGAACAACCCGCTGGTTCTGCAATATGCCTCCCTCTCCAGAACCAGCTTCAAATAATGAAAACTCAAGAAATAAAGAAGCCCCAAAAAATATTTGTAATCGATCAGTGTTACTTTATCGCCTAGGTGTTGGAAATATTATAAAGGAAGTAAGTATTCGATATTCTAATACTTACAAAGTTATGCGAAAATTTGAACATTCTATTCCAAGATGTTATTAATACGTAACTTGATAAAGCTGCAACCAACAGTCCGACGTTATGTTATCCGATGAAGTTCAAAAACAAATTGAACCCTTTGAAGTTCACAATGTTATGAGAGAGGTAAGTGTTTAATAATTTAAGGGTCATGAGAACAAACAACTAGGAAGGATAATATGCGAAAAGCTAGAATGAAATATCGTCGGCCTAATTTTAAAACCTCGTAAGTCAAAAAATTGGAAAATTGAGATACGAGTTTAATCGGATGCAGGGTATCAAGATCTTCAGTCTTACAAAACCTCGTAACTTCTATCTTAGACTAGCGCCCTCTATCGAACATTTTAAAAAACACGTATGTCTGGCTACCGAAATAGTTTATATTAAAACCTTGTAAGGTAATTGTACCACATTGTTCGTCACATATTACAATTTTTGCAAAAATTAAGGAATTCATACATTGCACAATAATACAGCAATATGCATTTCGTGTCTCGGTGTTATCTGCACAATTTGGCAACATGCCAATTTTATAGTCATTGCCATAAGATTTTTCTGCATTTGTTTTGGAGGCGTGATTGAGACGACATAGTTTCTGTGTAACTCCTGAGGGTATGTGTTAACGCAACCAAACTTTTTTGATAGAATAGTAAGTATATAAAATGAAACTTAATTATGCATGTTTTGTCTTAAATAAGCTTTTTAGATATTAGACTTGCTGTTTTTAAACAATTTGACAATATTATAGGAATATTTTTATTTTATTTTTGTGTGCCGACTACTGGGTCTATTAAAAACAATGGTGTCCTAATAATCAACACATATGACGAACACTGGTGCGTAGACCTAAGGATCAAAATTGTGTGTAACTTAACTAGATTTGTTAGTATGTGTATGCTTTATTAATAAAGATACATTTTTAAATAGTACGATGATGCGTACCAGTGTCCGTCATACCATTTTGTCCTGACTTTTTAAAGAAAATATGTTAATTGGGGTGACGAATATCGGCACATGGGCTTGACGATTTCTATTTATTTATTTTTTTCAGATAATATGGCGGGAAAACTTAAATACTCCGTAGAAAACATGCTTAAAGCGATTGAAGCAGTGGTTCATCCATTAAAAGGGCAGCTAAATATTTGAATGTTCCAAGAACTACTTTGTCAGATAAGGTTAGAGGGAAAACCCCTATTGAGAGGAAAATGGGACCGCAATCCATTTTAAGCCTAGCAGAGGAAAATATACTAGAGAAATGGATAGTATATTTAGCTGCAAGAAGATTTCCCGTGACAAAAGATCAACTTTTAGATAGCGTTCAGGGTTTAATTTAAAAACTGAATAAACCAAATCATTTTACAAACAACAGGCCAGGTAGGCACTAGTACGAGACTTTTTTGAAACGGCACCCAAATATTTCAGAAAGAACATCCCCGAATTAAACATCTAGCCGGTCTGCAGTCACAGAAAAGAGTATACGAGCATGGTTTGAAGAAGTGGAACAATACATGAAAGAAAATAAAATGTTTGAGATTTTACATGAACCAACAAGAGTTTTTAATTGCGACGAAACCGCTTTTTTTAAACCCTTAAATAAATGGGTTTTAGTTAAAAAAGGTCAAAAAACAGTGCACAGTACCGTCGGTTCAGATGAGAAAGAATGCCTTACTACATTGATGATGGCAAATGCAGCTAGTGACGTCTGTCCTCCTATAGTCGTAGTTGATTTAAAGAGAGTCCCTAAAAAGTTTACTGAATCAGTACCAAAGTCATGGGCAGTAGGGCGATCGGATAATGGATGGATGACAGGGGAAACATTTTTTGAGTATTTTGCTAATGTTTTTTATCCTTGGTTACTTGAAAATACAGTGATTTTTCCTGTTGTGGTATTTCTCGACGGCCATGCTTCTCATCTAACCATGTCACTGAGTGATCTTTGTAAAGAAAAATGTATTGAAGTTGTAGCACTGTTTCCGAACTCTACGCAAATTTTGCAACCCATGGATGTTGCTGTATTCCACCCCTTGAAAAATTCATGGAAAAAAGCTGTATCGGATTGGAGGATGAAAAATTATGGAATTGCTCTAAAAAGAGACAACTTTTGTCCAACTCTTCAAGTTGTGACATACGATTTCCAAAGACATGCTAAGAAATGGATTTCGACGTTGCGGTTTATGCCCTTTTAGTCCCAATTCGATTGACTCCACAAAACTTCCACAGGCTGCTACCAATGACAGTTCTACTTTTACTGTTAACCCTACTGATGATCCTCTTGATACATTTAAAAAATATGAAGAGCATCTGCTGTTTTTTGAAAATGAGATATCCCCTGTAACATTAGTGGAATTTAAAAAAGCCGGATCGCAATGAAATGGACGTTTAGAGAAGATTCAGGTATTTTTTATTACTGGTTACTTACGCTTGAAAAGCAAAACTGAAGAATTCCCTTAGATATTGCCTCCTCCAGACAATGACAATGGCAGTTCCAGAGAGAATATTATTAGTCCTACAGGTGAACAACTAAGCCTACAAACTATTTATATTATTTGTTTTAAACAATCGTCCTTTGCAGATATGCGAGACGACAATCAGTTGGAAGAGAATGGGGAATTTCCAAACGGCCATAACTCAAATGTATATAGGCAGGGTAAGTCATGAACGCTACAGTATTTCATAGAATTATAAAATCTAAATAGTATTTATGTGTTAATTTTAGAAACTCCAACAGCGGAAGCTTTGGGTGATGGTGCAGAAGTATTAAATAATTCCTTTATTAGCAGTATTATGAACGATCACGATATTGTAACCTTTACTATAGATGGTGAAGGATTTTTAGCGAGCATTCAGCCAGAAAAAGGTTTGTTTGTTTTTATAGGTACTTGCTGCAAGCTACAATTTAGTGTATCTTATTGTGTTTTTCCAGAACTTACAATTATTGAAAGCCACGAAGAGGGAAGTTCAATAGATAAGCAATACCCTAAAATTGCAATTAGCGAAACTGCAAAGTACAATAAAGATACGATTGCGCAAGAAAACTTCAACCAACACACCGAAAAGCAGTTTTTACCAGTAGGAAAAACATACAACTTGGCGCCTTACACTAATTTAGAATCTTGCTCTTCAAATAGTCCAAATATTGAAACTAATGAAAATGTGCATCCAATCGCTGTAAACATAGAGTCAGACTTACAGGAACATAAAACACCATCTCCTACTCTATTAACAAACAATTCTCTGAATTTTAAACGAGTTTTGGTATCAAACAATTTTTCAAAAGACGAAAGCAAGTCAACCTCAGAAGCAAAATCGACTGAACATTTAGAAAGAGAAGTGTGAGAGCCAGATAAAACTACCCGTCTTAAATGCTTTACTCACTAATCAACGGTTTACAGCGCAAAATGTGAACTACGAATTCCAGAACGTAATTTATTAATTACTTGAGACAAACAGGCATAACGAACATCGAACAACTTTACATTATTGTAGTGTCTATAAAAGTCCCGTTTAAAGCGTAAACAACCTCGCGAATATTAACTCGGAAGTGGCCCCGTTTTTGATCTGTCGAATACTTAAAAACTTAAAAAACTATATTATTTTTGACACATTTTTTTGACAATCTTAAAAAAGAATAGGTAAAACTGAGGCCACCAACGCATGGCGAGGTGTTGTCGCATTTTACGTTGCACGCACTTTTCGCAGTTTTTTAGGGAAAATATTTAATGTCTCGGACATTCTCCCACCTGAGAAATATTTACTCAGTCAAAGATTTCTCACACATAGGGAGAGACAGTCACTGATTTTATAAAAGTTTCTACTTAGTCTGACAAAGTTCTCACAGATACCTTGCAGGTGTCTTACAAATACGTCCACACCGAGTCACCTTCACCTCATCCGCTGATGCCGGATTGCTCGCACCAGTCGTTTCCACACTTCCTTCGGTCTGTTCTGGCGGAGTAGTCTCTGGAACTGGAGGCACGTTCATCAGCTCAGCGCATTCTAACGGGTAAAGACGCTGTAGCGGTCGCATCATTTCACCTATGGATGTCTTCAACCTCACTAAGCGCACTTGACCATCTTTACCAGGCAACAGTTCACTGACACGCCCCAGTGGCCAGTCCAATCGTCTCTTATTGTCATTACCGACAAGCACTACGCCACCAATTCCAATCGGACGACATTTTCCCTTCTCGGAAAACAGCTTTAACTGTCCCAAATATTCAACACGAAAACGAGCGCGTAAATCATCGCGTAGATGTTGAATATGTCTCATTTTACGGCACAATGATGCTCGGTTTACGGAGTCACAGTCAGGTAATCCCCACTCGTCTTGTTCACGCAAAAACATGGAAGGAGTAAGGGGGGCCAATTCTTTGGGGTCTTCAGAACAGTAAGTTAGGGGTCGAGCATTAACAACCGCCTCACAATCGCAGAGTAAAGTCAATAAGTCTTCATAGTCCAAACTAGCGTGACCCAGCATCTTACGTAATAACTGTTTAAGTATACCAATCAAACGCTCCCAAAAGCCACCCCACCACGCGGCAGTTGGAGGGTTAAATTTCCACGCAATACGTTGTACACTCGTGTCACGTAAAATAGAGTTCCAATCAAGCGCCGAAAAAGCATTTTCGGCGCCAACAAAATTAGTCCCGTTGTCGCTATAAATAGTCTTAGGTCTTCCGCGTCTAGCTACAAAACGACGCAATGTTTGCAAAAAGCTTGCGGTCGTAAGCGATGTAGTCAATTCCAAACGAACTGCGCGGTAGACTGCACAGGTAAAAAGACACAATCAAGCTTTCTGTCCATTTCTGAAAAATAACGGGCCCGCAGAGTCAACACCCGTGACCTCAAAGGGGACGGCCATACGAACTCTATCGAGAGGCAAAGGTGGTGACTGCACCAGAAACGGTTTTCCATTTTGCCTCTTACAAACAACACATTTGGTGATGACATTTCGAACACTTCGTCTTCCTCCGAGAATCCAATATCTCTCGAAGAAGAAGCTTCAGCAGACCATGGGTTCCTACGTGGCATAACTTCCGATGTTCCATCCAAATTAAAGTCTGAACCAATGGGTGCTTAGGAGGCAAAACTATAGGAAATCGGTAAGCCTCTGTATCTTGGCTGTTAGACACTCTTGACTTTAGTCTGAGCACTCCATTCTCATCATAAAATGGCTGAAGATTGCTAATACGCTTATCACTTTCTCCGGAAAAATATTCTTGCTGGATCAGCTTAAAAGCAAGTCTTTGCAGCAGCAAACTCTTCGGCTGTTAACTCACCACTTCTAAGGTCAGACGGATGCTTCATATTGTAGCAAAAGCGGAATATCCAACCAAGCATTCGGATAGTCCTAGTGTAGTTGGAAAAAAACAACAAATTCCATTCACGATGGAGTCCTACATCAGCAAGTGCCAAAACCAGCTGTTTTCGTCGCTCTTGCGTAATTTCTTCTTCATTAACCACTGGGTTGTCTGAAGGCCACTTTTCGGGATCCTCGTACAGCCATGTAGGGCCCTCTCACCACTTGAGCTCAAACAGCTGCTTTCGAAAACAACCACGCGAAGGTAGGTCTGCCGGATTCAAGAGACCTGGTACATGCCTCCATTTTTCTGCTGGAGTTAACTGGCGAATTTCGGAGACTCTGTTCCATACAAAAGCGCCCCACTGATCTTTTCTTGGAATCCACGAAATAACAGTAACGGAATCACTCCAAAAGTAATGTTCTGCTTCACTGCTTAGGTTTCCTCTAATACTTCCAAAAAGCCTGGCACCTATCACAGCAGCCAACAGCTCAAGCCTTGGGATTGTAATTCTCTTCAAAGGGGAGACCCTGTTCTTGCTTGCTAACAGGAAAACATTGACTCTGTCTTGCATGTCGACTCGCAGAGAAATTGCACATCCGTATGAATCCTTACTGGCATCGCAGAAAGTATGTATGCTGACATCTCGTGCAAAACTCCCACCAGTCAAGGTCCATCTTGGAATTTCAATTTTCAACAAATATAGCAGCTCTCGAAGCCACTTCTTAAAATACTGCGTTGTGTCGTCATCCACAGGTTGATCCCATGATATCTGTTTTGCCCACAGTTTTTGCAACATTAATTTGGGAACCAAAACAGTGGCCGACGTGAAACCAATAGGGTCAAACACCTTCTGAGTTACTGACAGCATCTCTCTCTTGGTAACTACTAAACCCTCAACATCAGTATCCAAAAATCCATGACTAAGGGTCAAAACATCCCTCTGTGGGTGCCAATTTAAACCCAGCACAGGGCAAGGCACTGCATCCCTAGTCAACAATGCGCGAGTGCTCCCACCCTCTCAGATCAAACTGCCCTTCTGCCATGACTGCCACAGACTCCCGAACAAATGTTGCCAATGTGTCTTCATCTCGTACACTCGTAACGCATTTGTTCACATAAAAGCTGCGACGTAATTTTTCAATGGTGTTTCGAGAATAAACATTGCTGTCATCGCATTTTTTAAGTGCTTGCTCAAGGTGGTACTCGATCGTCACCCCTAACAGGAATGGACTGCTATTTACTCCAAAAACAACTCGTCGATAGACAACTTCATTACCCTGGTCATCCTCCTACAGAAACTGTAGAAAATCTCGATCATTTTTATACACGCTGATCTGTAAAAACGCTTTACGTATGTCGGAAACCACTCCTACTCTGTACTCTCGAAACCTTAAAAGCAGCGATGGTATTAACTCAACCAGATTTAAACCCTTTTCGAGGCAATGATTAAGTGACGGCTTATCTCTCTCATGGGCAGACGCATCGAACACAGGTCTCAACTTGGTGGTGGCACTACTTTCCTTGACTACTACTCGGTGTGGAAGGTAGTGACCTTTATCGACAGACACTGGTGCGTCAACCCGTTCAATGATTTTTTCCGACTCCCATTCTTTAAAAATTTGGTCACATTGATCGAAAAGGCCATCTCGTTTTAACTTTGAAATATTCGACTTTAACCTTTTTTGAGCCAAACTGTAATTGGAAGGGAGAGGGGGTGCCCATCCACCCATGGAAGCCTAATCTCGTAGCGACCTTCTTCATTGACACGAACAGTTTCCAAAAATAACTCTCTATATTAGGGTGGACTCTTATAGGCAAGGTAGCGAGCATTTCAATGCTGCTGTGACTACTCTCAATCTTTTATAGGACTACAAACGTGAAAGATAACTCTTCTAATGTTGAAAAACTTTTATATGCCAACAAGATTTTGGATGAGGGTCAGAATAAAAATATCTCAGATATAGAAAGTATGCAAAGTTCTATACTAGTTCCAAGTCCTTTTAAATCTACGCTTTTCTGGCCTGTACATTCAAAAACTTCTAAAGCTGTTAAAAAAGTTAAAATACCGTCGGTTGCTACATCAATTCAGTGGCAAGAGTTTTATCGTAAGTAAGAAGGAGGAAGCAAAAGCCAAGGCACAAAGAGAAAAAGAAGAGAGGATCAGGAAGAGAAAAGATAATGTAGAAACAAAAAAGAGAGAAAAAGAACAAAGGGTTTGAAAAAAAACAAAAATCGATCTGCACTCGCAAGAGAATTGGTATTGTAAAATATGCGAAGAAGACTGTAAAGAGGACATGATCCAGTGCATGAAATGTAAGGGCTGGGTGCACGAAAAATGCGCTGGGGCAAACAAAAGTGTCAAAAAATACAGTTGTTCATTTTGTCTAAATGTTTAACCAACTTAAATAAAATTAACTCATTTAATTTTTAGACCCATTATTTTTTTTTAATATGACGAATACTCACTGGGACAATTGCATTTAAGGGGTGACGAATACTAGGACAATGTGCATTTTTCTTTTAAACAATTAATATACATAATTTGGCATATAGAAACTCAAAAATATGACCTGGAATAGTGAATCCGAAATATCTGTTAACAAGTGCCTTTATTACCAAAAGCAATATATCTTATAATTTTAATATAACACCATATATATTATGGACTTTTCTTAATGTGTCGACCACTGGTACAATTACCTTCAGTCACTGTTTCATCATGGCCGATCACTGTGTTTCACGTGGGTCCCCGTGTTTCGAACTTATCTTTTCCCACTTATTCCGTATTGTTGTACCTGAATATGGAATTAAATCAAAATAAGTAATAGTCCAAGTCGGGGTTAGACGCCACCAAGTTTACTTTTGTTGGCAAGCCCTATCGAGGTTTATTCGGACACAGTAAAAAAACTTGGAAATAAAAGAAACTAAGTTCAAATTCAAATTTCAAATTAAGTAAATAATTACCTGACGAGGTCTACGCTACCTGCTCAGTTACCATTCAAAATCTACAGTCTCAAATTCACCCTAAATAATACCAGGCATGTGAGGCCAATACTTTATTTTAAAATAGGAAAATAGAGCAAGCTCCTCTAGCCTATTAAGTAAATTACTATTTACAGTTATTGACTACTAGACACACCCTCTTGTCAACCTGATAGCCTAAATCGAAAGTTTTAAAGGTGTCCAGCGAAAAGGTTTATAACAATACACAAAATTCCAACCTCTTGTCAACCTGTCAGTCTAATTTAAAATTTGAGAGGTGTCGAATAAAAGGTTATAAAATTTTGAAAGTTCACTTCTCCGAAACGCTCTGCTGCAACCTGCAACCTAGACGGTGATAGAAATACCGAATTTATCACATAGACTGTACTAAGTTAATTTAACTCGGTTAGTATAGCCTTTCCAAAAGCCCGAGTTGCAAGTTTCAACCAGAGAACCTATTCCTCAAAAAGCAATGTTATGATCTATTGTCCAAGCCAAATTAAAGAAAAAAGGTAATAAAATAAATAAACTTCCTCGGATATAATATGTACTAGAGATTATCCATAAATCTAGCACCCGTAAGAAGTAGATAATGTTTCTAAGCCGGCGTAGTAACACTTCACAAAAGATATTTAATATATATACTCTTGTGGATTATGATTTGTGCTATTACTTACTAAAGAAATTAATAAAGCGTTTTAGGAAACTGTTTGGGTACTAAATTCTGTTTAAATTTAAAAGTCTCTGCAAAATAGTAAATATTTCTGGCACAATAGTGCTGTCTAACCTGATAGTATGTATAAAATTAGACTTATCTTGAGTAATGAACTCCTGTAAGTTATATCCGAGAATTGGCCATTAACCTTCACTGTATGTCAAACAGTCCAGATTAAACAGGTTCCAGGTAATAGTGGCTCTTCCTACCCTACAGGGAAACAGCCATAGAACCCCGCACCAAAGCGCTACCCCAATTCCGCTGTAGAATTTAGCTACTAAAAATCAGCTCCAAAAACCCTAGCGTAAATTAATCCATAACAACAACATAACATGAAATTTACAAAAGTGCCAAAACTCGGCCCCAAAAATCTACTTGAAATTCTACATTCAAAACAACTTTAAAACAGCTTACCCATAACTAGGGGTTTACCAAAACCTTCCTGGGTACCTTGAAAGGATCAACGGCCTATATTGCCATTACGGCGGTTGCTAGAAATTTTTTCACACGCAACTGACCTTCCCTCGAGAGTCTCTTCATGTATGAAATAAAATACTACTCGAGGACTACCTCTCAACCCAAGGAATTTTCTTTGGCTAATGAATAAACAAAAGCCTTACAAAATCAACAACAACAGTTTTCTTCTGTTTCTCTCCTCCTACTGGATCAAATAGCAGAAACAAATCTGTAAACACTCCAAACTATCGGCTGACATTCAACTAAAAATCCTGAAATGTCAATTAAAATACTGCTTGTCAGAAACCTAGACAGGTACGAACTTATCGAGAAAAGACTATAGAGATGATTGACCAATCGATATTATATAAAAAGTATAAAATGTTATAATTCCTGTTACTTTTAATATTCAATGAGAATATCTGTGCCAAAAAGCGGGAGGCGGAGTGTCCAAATTAATTCAAGTAGATGCTTCTTCTCAAGGACACGTAACTATAAAGCGCTCAATGCCTTTTGTCATAATTATTTTCAATAAACATTCGGCATATCAGAGTTATATCATTTTATAATTTTCAGTGCCTTAAAAGTGCGTCTTTCTCAGTTTTTAAGATATTATTTTATTTTTAGCAAAATGTCCTCACGAACGGCTAAAATATTGGGAATGGTGACAAATGAAACAGCTCCTCACGAAGTAACAAAACCATGATGAAAAACTTGAGTATGCAAAAGATCTTGAAAATACACTTCTTAGCCAGGTGACCGGTGAAGAATGTTTTAATGACTTTTATGAAAAAGGTGATACACAGCAAATTGTGGAAGCCTCTAAAAACAACGTACAGGTGATTGAAACTGAAAACAACTGTCAAACGGTGGAACATGATAATATATCAACAGGGAATGATAATGAAGGAATATCCGAGTCAGACTGGGAAGAATGTATAGAAAATACACCTACTGAAATGAGGAATGAGAGTGGAACTGACGAAAGTGGAAGTGTCGAAAACAATTTAGAAGTTTGTAATCCGAGCTGTATAAGTTACAAAGAAGACAAGGAAAAAACGAAGACACATGGATAAAAAAGAATGGAACGTTTTTAAGCAAAATATAAAAAAAGGAGAAGAATATAAAGGACTAACCAAAAAAGATGGAAAATGGGCTTTCAACAAAATCAGAAATGCAAGGCAACTTAAACCAGCATGTTTATGTGCTCAAAGTAAAAAAAAAACAAAATTACAGTGTAACTTTATATCAGAAAAAGAAAGACAATGCATTTTCAAATATTTTTGGTCTAAGTCTTGGGCAGAGAAAAAAGAATATGTTAGAAGCCTAGTGGATTTAAAGCCAGTAAAACAAAGGAAAACTGAATCTCAAGTGTCTTGTAGACAAAATTCGTTATATTTTTACCTTAAAGCTCCTGGATGTTCTAGGATGAGAGTTTGTAAAAAACAATTTTTAAATACGCTTTGTATATAGAATCGTCCGTGTTAAGCTGGACAAAAAAACAAAATGAAACAGATGGTGAAAGTGAGCAACTAGAGGAAGTACATAATACTGAGATAGTTATAGGCACAGAAAACCAGGAGACACCACTACCTACATGCATTAATGAGCAAAAGAAGAGTCTATTAAAATGGAATAACACAAAGAGGAAAGAAAAGAGTTTTTAAGAGAGTTTTTGAATAGCCTTCCAAATTTGTACTCCCACTACTGTCGATCCTCATCTGACAAAAAATATTTAAAACTAATTTGGAAATCAAAAAGTCAGTTATACCGATTTTATAAGGAAGAATGTGATAGATTGAAAGTGCCAGTGTTATCTGATGCTTCACTTAGCAATGCTTTTTCCGATATGAACTACAGTTTATTTAGACCGAAGAAAGACCAATGTGATATTTGCATTGGTTTAAAAACTAAAAAAATTGAAGAATCAGTTTACAATGCACACATGAAGAGGAAAATTGAAGCCAGAGACGCAAAATTAAAAGACAAAGAAGAAGGAAAATGGGTTTTTACAATGGATCTAGAGAGCGTACTGATGGCTCCGTTAACCAAGGCTTCGGCAATGTACTATAAAAGTAAGTTTGTTGTACACAACTTTACCATATTTAATTTAAAGAACCTGGATGGTCACTGCTTTTTATAACATGAGGAGGAAGGAGCATTGACTGCAAACGAGTTCGCTATATTGAACTCGTTCGTTTCGAATCTTGATACTGATGAAGTGGTAATATATAGCGATGGTTGCACATACCAGAATCGAACTGTACAATAAGTAACAAGTTCCTATCCTGTAGTATCTCTAAAAAAATGACAATTATTCAGAACTACTTAGAAAAATGACATACCCAGATGGAGTGTGATTCGATGCATTCCGTTATAGAAAGAAAGCTGCGCAACACTGAAATTTACACTCCAGCTGGGTATGTTTCTTTGTCTAAAAGTGCTAGACTGAAACCTAGACCATACAATGTAACTAACTTATCTTAGTTTTGACTTTTTCAAAAAATATTCTACTTTGTCCTTTTACAATTCTTTTCGCCCTGGTTTCAAAAAGGGTGATCCACAGGTTACAGACATTCGATGCCTTAGATACAATCCATCTGGAGTTATTGAGTATAAACTTAATTATAGTGATGAGTGGACAATTTTACCGCGAAGACGAACTGAAATGGATAAGGTTGTAGAAATACCCAATTTGTATAAAGAGCCACTTAAAATAGACAAAGGAAATTTACAGGCATTAAAGAAAGTTATCGAAAAGGATTATCATCTTTTTTATGATCAACTACCACACAAAAACTAGATAATAAGTTAGTTTTTTAAATCTAAATGCATTTTATTAATGTATCTACCTATGTTTTCTGTAACAACTGTAATACTAAATGTAAGTTTTTCATGTCTACCTAAGTAAATTACTTAAAAAATAATATTAAATATTATAAATTTTTATATTTTTTATATACCTAAAAACTCGTAAGTCATTTAATAAATTAATCATAAGGTTTTTTCCAAAAATGTATTAGTCATAGGTTTCTTAGTTATGAGTGAACATGTAATTTTGGTTGAATTATATTTGATTTCCATTAGTTTAAGCAGTTTTTATGCCTTCCTGTAAAATCAGCTGAAGCTGACTTACTCCGTTTTAAAATTAGGTCGACGATATGGATATATAGCTCAAAGATGTTACACCACGCGATAACCTTTACACAGAAATTTACTATCGCTCAATTTTTTTAAAATTGTAGAATGATAGTGGCTCTACAAGTGAAAGTTTTAATGGGAACTCTGAGATAATGTTTTCCAATCAGGATCAACAAAGTAAGGAAAACTTGTGAAATTTAGCTGTAGTGAAAGTAAGTTCTGACCTACTAGTGCAAAATGAATCCTGTGAAGATGACATTTATATTAAAAAGGTGCGTTCGAAATATTCTCAAATATAATATACAGTGCGGTCGTAAAAAGTCCCCCCCCCCTTAACTTTTGAATGGTAAAGGTGAAATTTAGGTAAAATGGTAACACTTGTACAAGGTAATTTTTGACATAAAAATTATTGCGGTCACGTGGGCTGGTGCCAAGAGGGCACTATAATATTTTTTTTCTTCAAATGGAAAGGAGTTATATAGCACTTCGCTGATTCGCTATTTAACACCGCTTTGTTTTTGATAACTTACTAGCGCTTGAAATTTAGTTCAAATATTTTACAAATAAATGATAAATAATTGATTAATTGCAACCAGAAAAAACACGACTGCACGAATGCTTTACTTGTTCTAAATTGCATGAATGATTTGTTTCAAATTACTCATAATTTTCAAATCACGCGTTATATTTGTCGCATATGAACCAAAGCTGCGACACCTAGGTGCTTTTTTAATATGACTTTGACAGCAAAATTATCACTTATAATCTCCCTAGAGCTTGAGTTATTTCCGGAAATTTTTTCAGGTTCGAATTTTTTAAAAATTTTCTTTAAAAAATTCGCGACCGATTTTTAATTCTAGCGCGAGCGCGAGATTTTGACGGAACTGACTTACAGCGTTGTGAACTAATCAGAGATGACATTAGTCGATAAAACTAGCGCTGGTAATGAAATGCTCCGATAAGAGGCGCAAACGATTCTTGCTTAATTTGAACTGGTACATACATGGTGTTCCAACAAGGATTTCAGTCAAAAACAAAAGACATTATGACCATTAATGCCTCTTAGCATTTGAAATATCTTTCTAATTTGCAGTTACTATTTTATAAAATTTGTTTTCTAGGCCAATTCTGATGTTTCGGACGACAAAGATACCGATTTTGTACCGTTTAGTGACAATTCAGATTCTGATAGTGGTGTGGAAGGTTTGGTGGTAAGTTTCGCTTCGAACCTAGGCCAAAAAAAGGAAATTCTGGATTTTTTTTACTGACGTCAACAAAGGAGAAATTCTCGATTTCTACAGTTGCTCATTTTACATTCATTTGATTTTCGAATACTAACTTTTAGTACTCTTAATTTTATGTGTTTTAATGGCAATGTTTCTTTGGTTTCAACTAGTCAGCAACTGAAAGAACTTGTCCCCAGAGTAGCGACAAACAGCCTTCCCTGTCGTATGTGGGAGGTGATCTATTTTACCGAATTTCAGTGTATATTTGATATCAGTTCTTTCTGTGTACGAGGTTGTTTTTCACTCAATTATTAATCTGGCCCATAAAATACCATAGGTTCCAACGTTAATGTCGCTTTTCTTTGATCGCTCTTCTCAGTCTAAAGTAGATATATATATTTCATTTTTGTAAAGAAGACGCGCCTTGTATGTATTTATCGCATATAAAACGATTTTTTTAATACAGGATAGCCCAAAGTTCTAAATTTGGTCAGTTTTGTAGACACCTTAAAAGAAATGTATCATATGGGTATGAACATTAGAATAAATTTCCACACTAAAAAATTATATGGTATGATACTTCACAAAGTCATGGTATTTCATACTCTTCAGTGCAGTGAAATCAGTTCCTTTTTTTATTGAAAGTTTTATTTGTTAAATTTTTTTCAGGGCACAAGAGAAGAAAATTGAAATATAGATAACGTAGATATTCTGGGAACTGTAAGTCGAATGGGGAAATAAGGAAAGGCAAAAAGAAAAAGGATTTCTGTTTGTTTTGTGAAAATGATGTCCTCAATTTTGCAAGACACGTACATCTTAGGGGCACACTCACTAGAAACAGAAGTGCAGAAAATTTCCTTTCCCCAAAAAACGCCACTAGGAAGAAATTACTTGGTGAACTCAGAAAAAAGGCAATTTTTTAAACAGTTGATCCATCAAAAAAACAACTAGGCAGCCACGATCAGGAGCTAATATTTTACCCTGTTCAAATTGTCGGGGATTTTTTCCTCCAAACAACTTTGGAGACATCGAATTAAATGTATGCAGCTCATCTGTACGTATGGTACACGGTACTTGAAAAGCCACCGAGAAAAACATTTCATAAATGTGACGTCTCGTAAAATGAGAGAACTTGCAAGACTTCTGATCGACATTAGAAAGTTTAAACCAACAATAAAAAATCTTTTCCAAGCACTTAAGCCAGATAATTTTGAGCAATATAATGCAGAAACTGACTGCTATAAATCGGCTACCACTACTTTAAATTTGGGTACTGCTCATAAACAGTGTGCTCGACATGCTATTTTTTCATGTTAAAGAGAAAAACAATTATTCGACAATTCAGTCAGCGGAGTCTGGAGCTGACTTTAGAAGTTTAATTCAACTCATTGACAGCGAATGGAAATTTGAAGTTTCCACTCAGGCTTCAAATGACATTCACATGAAAAAATGGGATAAATTATCTATGGTGCCCTTAGCAAGTGATCTGAAAATCATGAGAGACTTCTTGATTTCCAAAGCTATTTATGCAATAGACCAGTTAAAGATAAGCACCGAAAATAAAGAGGCAACATTGTTAGAAACAGTCTTTTGTAGGGTTCTCCTTCTCAAAAGACATAGACCAGATGAACTGCAGAGACTTCCAGTATAGATGTATCGACAATCTAAAGAAAACAATCAAGGTTACAAAGAGTTATCAGATTTGATAACTCCTTCTGAGAAAGTTTTGCTTCGACAAAAGAATAGTTATACGTGGCAAAAGGGGACGTAGAGTACCGGTTCTTTTTAGTTGTTACATTCAACGACATATAGAAATTTTGCTCGCGCACCGAGAAACATTTTTGAGTAGGAACAATACTTACCTTTTTGGAAACCCTGGTACGGTATCTCCTATTTGTGGCTACAAGGTAATAAATAAATATGCCAGATCATCCGGGGCGAAAAATCCTCATGCTGTTACAGCAACAAAGCTGGGGAAATATTTAGCTACCCTATACGCAAGTTTTAAACATGTCAGAAAACGACCTCGAACAATTATCAGCATTTATGGATCATATAGTTAGCGTCAACCGAGAATCGTATAGATTACCCGATGACATTTTTCACAGCCAAAGGCAAGGCATTAGATGAAATCAACGTCGATTTAAATATAGATTACGAGACGAATGATAGTGATAATGATAAAACACTTGAAATTGAACCTTTGCCAAACGTAAGTGATAACCAGTCTTTACCAGAGGCAAGTTATGATCTATCAGGTCAGCCTAGACTTAACGCCCCTAAGAAGCCCTCAAAAATGAGAAAGGTAAAGAGGATCCCATGGACGGCTGATTAGAAAAAGTAACTTGTGATTTTTTTAAAACACATTGTCAAAAATTCCTCCAAAAAAAGAAGAATGCTTAGTTTTAAAAGATAAATACCCTAGCATCCTGGCACACAAGGACTCAAGATTAAACTATTTGTTCAGAATGAGTACGTAAAACGAAATAAATAACAAATTACGGTTTTACGCAAATCTTTATTAACATGCGGTTCTGGCAAAGAAAACATTTTTGTTCATTTTGATTTTAGTTAAAGAAAATGTTTTCGATATAGTTGCCTGCTAAGTAGGGTATATTTCAAAAATATTTTTGGGGAAGGGAAAGGGAACATTATGTATATTATTCCATTTTAGAAATTTTCAATACAATTCGAGGTATTTTTGTATCTTAAATATACAGTGTTGAATTTCAGCTGTTTTCGAGATATTGGCTCATATGAATAAAAGAGAAGCAAATGCTTTTGCTTAAGTTTTTTGAGATAAACATATTCAGCTTTAATGCAGCAAAAAGAGACGGTGGTAGAGTAAAAGCATTTGCTACACTTTATTCATACGACTGATTGACTTAGATTGACCAAGAGCGAAACGACTTTCACATTTTTTTTAATACGATATCCGAAGAGAACAACTTTGATTTTTAAAGTCAGACAAGTCGTTGATATCCATGAATATACTATTAAAAATTAAGAGAGGCCGTTTTGTGCTAGAGACTACGTCCTTGAAAAATGAGCAATATATTGAAAACCGTTAAAAATCGACATATTATAAATATCAAAAACTTCTAGAATTGTAGAGAAAATCCAAAAATGCAATAATATACGTTGTGTTCAATCTGAAAAATTATACTAAATTTTTTCGAGCCTCTATGTATAGTTACTAATATTTTTTTAAACATAGCTACATCTCTGCCAACGATATCAAACAAGAGATTTCCGAAATTCCTGACACCTTAAGCAAAATCGTCCACGCAATCTTGGCTGCACCTCTCTGTAGCCAACCATGCCTTAAATGCATTAAATCAAGATCCGCTATAAAATTCCTTCGCATCAATTCGAGCATTAACCCTTCGTTGGTGTGGTGGGGTATGGTATACCCCATAGCATGTGTTTCAATGAGTAATTTTAATATTTTTTCCTGTGGCGCGCGCGACTAAATTTTGTGGCAGTCGTAAATTAGCCGCCGTCAGGTTCACTTGGGGTATGCCATACCCCACCACACTTACTACGTAACTATTTTTGGCATTGCATTTGTACTGAGGTAAGTTAAAAATATATGATTTATTGACATTTTTTTGTTAAAATTTTGTATTTTTAGTCACCAAAAATGTCTTACGAAGCAAGACAAGCATATTTACAAAAATTATGGGAAGAAACAGAAGATGACCCAAACATTAGTTCTGAATCGGAGAATGAAGATGAAGAATTTTCATGTGAAATCTTACAACTTAAAGCGAGAGAACAGAGACAAGCAAGTGAAGAAATTGACGAAGAATGCGAACAAGGAGACGAAGAAATAGCTCAAGAAGAAAGAGAGACTGAGGAAGAAGTAGAGAATGAAGATCCAGGTGAGACAAATACTTATTTTTTATGGGAAGGACGGGACTAAATGGAGGAAAGAAGCTCCGAATAAAAGGGTTAGGACTAGAAATGAGAATATTATTACTCATTTGCCGGGATTAAAAGGGGTTGCATGAGAAAAACAAACTGCCATTGATTGTTGGTCTTTGTATTTTACAGGTATAATGCTTGAAGATATTATTCTATATACTAACATAAAGATTAGTGCTAAAAGGTTAAAATATAATAAAGATCATGAATATTTAGTTAAACCTACAGATTTGTCTGAAATTAAGGCGGCGTTGGGATTACTCTATTTATCTGGGCTGTATAAATCCAATCGACAAAATCTCAGCGACCTTTGGGCGACAGATGGCACGGGCATTGACATTTTTAGTAAAACTATGTCATATCAAAGATTTTATATCTTATTGCAGCGTTTAAGATTCGATAACTCTGACAATCGAGCTGAACGAAAACAAATTGATAAACTTGCTATAAGAGCTATTTTTGAAGAATTAGTGCAAAATTTCGAAGCCCATTATATTCCCAGTGACTACCTTACCTTCGACAAAAAATTGGAAGGTTTTAGAGGTAGGGTTTCTTTTCTGCAATATATCCCGAACAAGCCAGCCAAGTACGGGATATAAGTATTTGCCATGGTCGATGCAAAAACCAGTTATTGTCTTAACATGGAAGTTTATGTGGGTACGCAACCGGAAGGACCCCTTTCGGCTACGCAACAAACCAGAAGATTTGGAAATACGCCTTATTGCACCGATAGCTGGTACAAACCGCAATGTGACATTTGACAACTGGTTTACCAATTACCCACTTATGAAACACTTGTTGGAAAATTATAAACTTACCTCAGTTAGTACTGTAAGGAAAAATAAGCGAGAGCTACTTCGATCCTTTTCAGATGTACGTAGAAGAAATCCACGCAGTGCAGTATTCGCTTTTCAAGAACAAATAACTGCAGTTTCTTATGTTCCCAAAAAAAATAAAAATGTAATTTTATTCTCCACTCTACATCATGATAACAGCATTGTCGAGACAAGTGGCGAAAAGTGTCTACCAGAGATTATTGACTTTTATAACTCAACTAAGGGAGGGGTAGACACTCTAGATGAGCTTTCTGCAAATTATAGTGTTTCAAGGAATAATCGTCGTTGGCCTTTGACCCTTTTTTTTTCTTTCTTGAACACTGCTGGTGTAAATGCTTTAATAGCTTCGTTCAAATACTAGACTATTTAATTATAAGCGTTCAAAATTTCTAAAAGAACTTGGATTGCAACTCCTGGGTGATTTTCAAAAGAAAAGAGAAACAAATACTCGCTTGCTACGAGACTTGAGACCTGTTTGCCAAGTCAGGGAAATCGACCAAAATCTAAATAAACGCCGAAGGGTATCCTCCAGGTGTATGATATGCCCTAGAAGCAATGACAGAAAAACATTTTATGTTTGTGAAAAGTGTCGCGTTGCAATATATATGGAGCACGCACATTTATTTTGTGAAATTTGTCTGGAATTAAGACCTGCCTAAAAAAATTATTATGTACCCGTTTTTGTAATTTTTTTAGTGTATAATGTTCGCTCTGTCCTTTACAAAATAGTTCAATTTATTTTTGGGAAAGAAAGATATATATTTTTTTAAATTAACGTAACAGAACAATGTTTTTATTTCGTTTAAAATATATCATTATGTTGTTTAATAAAGTTTACGAAGTAAATATAATTTTTGTAATAATTGTGTGATTTATTACAATATACTATATTATTATTAACGGTTTAAAACCAAAAGAAATATTAAAACTTAACAAACCTTTCCAAAAAACGTAAAAAAGTTTGGGGTATGACATACCCCACCACACTTAAAGTGTAACATTTTTTCACCACACCAACGAAGGGTTAAGTGCAGCTAATACGAATCCAAATTGTTTTCAATTTTCATCTTCATACAAAACTTGGATCCTTAATAATTTAATTGATTTGTCCTACTCCTATAAGAAAAACTGTGAAAATGATGGGTCTATATTAGATAATTTGCAATAATTTCTTGACGACGACTGTAACACAGATATAGTGCCTTTTGAAGAGCTCCACAACTGTGAGTTTCAAAATATAACTTTACCTTTAAGGGGAAACACCGATGATCTTTATGACACCTCTATTACATCATACGTAGCTGGATTTTTAGCCAAAAATATTAAAAACATTATATGTGATGAATGATATTCCAGTTTAATTACTGATATTGTCACGAGTAATTTTAGGGGGTAGCTCGTTTATTTAAAGAATAACTTCTCAGAGAAGAGCCTCGTCGCGATTAGTACAATGACGGGGTCTCAATGCTTCCTTTAATCTACCACTGAATGTTCTACTCGTGAGGACACGCCTTGTTTAGCGTGCCGGGGGGTAACTGAGGTAGACCGGGGTCGCATCACGTGGGGTAAGAAGAGATGATAAAGTAAGCACGTTTAGTTTATAACAATAACAATGTATTAACGATAAAACTTTAACAACAATTATTGGTCAGAGAAAATGAGATTCTATTATACCCGATTACTACGGTGCGCATGTTTTCTCGATTTGAGGTACTGTTTATAGGTCTTTGTTTACTGTCTTATAATTTATAGTTTTTCTTAAGGGTTGGGTTTTATTTAAGAGCACTAAGAGCTTTCACTAAACTTTTTAACTGACTATTTAGACACTTGTCTTTCTCAACACTCTGACAAACTTCTTGTTAAGACTTTACTTTATATAAAACAAAGTGATGATCCTTACATTCATAAGGTTCAAAGTCGCTCCCGTTGATTGCTCGCGTTGTTTATAGTTTGCCTTTAATGTTTATATAACAATCTCCAAGTTCAAGTTCAAACTTTCGACAGGGTGATATTTGTTTAGTAGCTTATGCATTTTAGTAGATTACACATTCCCCCGCCCTCTAAATGTTGGTCCCCAACATTAATGCGACCGCTATAGCTCAAAAAAGAAAGACCTCAATTCGAAAAAACTTGCCGCATAATACTATGTGATATTACAATTTATAGAACATAAAAAAATATCCATCAGTGGTCTTGTTACTTTCTGGATCCAGGCTGATCCTTAGTAACTCCCTCTAGCCTCCACTGCAGTCTATATGTCTTAGCATTGACATACCATTGAACTGTTTGAGGGTATCATAAGTAAGAGCCTGCTGGAGAGACTAGTATGGACATCCACTGGTGCTTGGTACATAAAATAAAAAAGAAAAATATTTTTATAAATTGTCTTTGAAATTTTATACTTAACTCTAATTCTAGATTAACAGAGAACAAGTAGAGTGTAGAATTCTCCTCTAAGTATTTTGTATATTTGAAATATCTATACTTTACCGTTGATTGGCCAATAGACGCCTATTGGTCAATCCACGTTTAGACACAATATCAACTCTTTATAAAATACTGATACATGTATTGTAATATCTTGCTTGTATTGACTCATTCAGCCTGCATGGGATGCGTCCACCCCATTAAAGTTGATCTTTGGATTACCACATTTATCATAACCATAATATCACCATTTTATAAATTGTCTCAGTAATATTTACAATTCTACAAAATAGTTTACATGACTTATTTATTTCTAGAATCATACTAGCTGTCTTTATATTATTTGGTCTCCTATTAAATATAGAGTTTTGTTAACCTGCATAAATACCGTCCTGTTCTCTATTATTTAACTAGAGTACCACTATTGCAGGTAATTATAAAAAAATGATTAATTATATTAAATTATCTGGTACATCTAATATTAAATTACGGTCCTGTTTATGAGACTAATATTTACTAGCTGCATTTTATGTCTCTTATTATAGCAGTTTATTTGACTCAGTAATACTTGTTGACTTATAAAAAAAATATATGCTGACTCTTTATATTCTTTTAATCGACTTATTTATGCTTGCTGACCATGTTTATATTTTTAAAAATGTTTATCTGTACACAATTTACAGATTTTAGTTCCATGAAATATCGTACAGTCAATTATTCTAATATGTAACATTATAACATTAATAAATAAAAGGTATCTTATACTTTACGCTACAATATTTTCTTTCTTCTGGCTTATCCCTCACTTCTTGGTGGCTAGATAGCGCCCTCTGAACACTGCTGAGAAAGTATCCATCTTTACTTCGTGTCCCTTGTTGAGTATCGATATGTCTGCCCCATCTCTACTTGAACGAGTATTCGCCCAGAAGTTCTGGTGCTTTCTTCGTTTTTATTTCCTTTGACTGGTACCCCTGTCAATTCGTCGAACTTTTGGACCTCCGGAAAAATGCTGTGATTGTCATTTCTTTCTACGGTGAATGGTGATGGTGACGGTGGCGTTTTTTGCATTGTGTATCGCCTAGATCAAATAAATTATATTAAAATTTGTTAAATTGATGCAATGGCGATGATTTGTGTTCGATATTTGCACCTTATGGTCGGTTTTATATTCCTGCCGAATGCAGTTTTTGCAATGTGACCAGGGATTTGCCTATGAAGTTTGGAACTTGGCAGGTGCTTTGAAGCGAAAAGGTAAGTGTTTTATTACCTATAATCATTATCTTTGGGCTCTTTGAAAATAAGAATAAATGCTAGAGCATATAAAACTCTAATCCAAGGGTGTTTGATGCATGAGTTTGAATTTCTTGGAAACATTTGGCGTGACTGAGTTTGAGGTTAGAAAGGCGTGGTCAGGGTAAATGACCTTTTTCGCCATGTACTCCATGTGGAGCTTGAATATTGACAAGAAAAATTTTATTAATGATTATTTATTCCATTCCAAGCTGTAGATGACGTGTATTACTGCTAGTTTAACCTAAAAGTGGTCATGTGAAGATTAATTATAGCTTTTTTAGGTTACGGAAGCATGGAATAGGAATATTAAGAGTCCCTGGAACTTAATGGCTTATGGTCTGGCAGAAATGTCATTGCTGGCTGCTGTGGCACCACATGTTCCAGTTTTCTCCAGTCTGTCCATGGAATGGTTTTCGACATAACTACTGGATCCTCACGTCTTCTTTCTACAACTGTAGGTAAGTCGTTAGATTTTATTGCTTATATTTAGTTTTATTCATGTTTGTTGTCTCGTTCTTTGATAATTATTTTCAGTTTCTGCCAGATATTGCATGTCCTGCTGCTGCTGTTTTCATTGTTGTGTTATAATTTATATCTGACTCCAGATATCTCACAATATTTAGATATCTTTTGAGATTGTAATGCTCTTTTCTCATCTTTTTTTTTGTTGCATTTTTCTTGTATTTCTTCGCTTTTTAGGTCTGGATTCTTGCAGTACTTGGATACTTCTGTCGTAACCCATTACTGTATAGTTATTTGCACTGGTTTCTGAATATTCGAGGGACTGTTGGCGTCTGGGCACATCTGTACCTTCTGATATGATTGAACCAAACTCACAAGGATCTGGTAAATTGGTAAATTGATATTTAATTCTTTCTGATATATATACATTGTTTCTCTATACGCCTATATCTATTCTAATTTCTTTATACTATATTCCCATATCTTAGGTTTCCTTATTCTTTACTTAATCTGTACTTTATTCTATCTCTTCCGTATTTACTACTTTCTTAAATATGTATGCTTTATTTTTAAACTCGTATTATATACATATCTTTATATATTTCCTCAATTATTTCAACTTCTGCATGCTTCTCAACAACTTTCCCTTATTATTTCTCGAATGTTTTCACCTTATGTATGCAACTCTTTTTCCATACTTTATGTGAACGCTTTATTCTCTGCATATCCATACTTATGATTACGGGACTAGTTATTACATTATTTCCATATTTATCACGAGGCAGTGATAAGTTAATCTATCTATGTCTCTATGCTTATCTATTTATGCTTCATATGTGACTAGCTTTATGTACAAAATATAGGACATTATATTATTATTTATATAACCATGTATGCTCTTTTTTAAACACATTGTATAAACATGATTTGCTTAAACATTTCTCCATTATTTCGCCTTATGTATGCTTTACATACACAACTTTTGCTTATATATTGCCTCACTATGTATGCTTCTTCTTAAAACTTCTTCTATATTTCTTCTCACTTTACATAAACAACTTTTCAACTTGTGTATGCCTCTTCTATATTCGTCATGCTTTACGTAAACATTTCCTGCTAATGTAAGCATTTTATCTGAGCTTATGCTTAACCTCCTTACGTCAGCCAGCTATACTTCAGTCCGTATATGCTCAACTTTCCGATGCCTAAATTTAGATAATCCGTCGTGGTAGTCTTTTTTAGGCCGGACAACACTTTACTTTATAATACTTCCTCGTATACACATATATTCCTCCTGTATATACTCTCAATACATAATTTTAATGGCAACTCAGTTTTCCTGCTTTTCTCGAATACGATAATCCTGCAACTGGGCCATTTACTTGTGCTTTATTATGAATATCTTCACCTTATTTTCGCCTATTTATTTTGCATACATAGTTTACTGCTCTTCTCACTAATATTCACTTAACACGACTTATTCTAGCTTCTTTTTTTTTCTTCATAACTCCTATATACTATGCTATGTGCATAGTTGTCTATTTATATATAGTTCCTTAATCTCCTAAGTGTTTTTATCTATATATTTGTCTTAATAACACTTGGATATATATTATGCTTATTTATGTTTCACTATGTACAACTTTTATTTACATTGAGACTTTGATCCCACCTCCCATTTTTGTTTTTGCTTGTTTCTTCTTTAGTTTCTTATTTCACTTGCGTACTTGTTCCATATATAATTTTATTTTCCTTATCCTTGTCATCGTCACTAATTTCTCCTGCTTCTTGCTCCATTGTTTCCTTCTCCTATACAAATCTGTTGTATTGCTCCATTTTAATTTAACAATCAGTTGTATTTAATTTATTATCTTTTTCCTTGCAGATACGGACCTGGCCTTGGTCACACATGCGGTTCTATTCTTGACCTTTCCCAGCTAGCGGTGGCGCTTGGATTGAATGACCTTGCAGCTTTTAGCATCCGCCTCAAGATGGCGACGTATATGCAGCAATGGACGTAGCTTGAACGCGCGTAGTTTAAAATTGCCTTATCATTGTAAATAAAATTTTTTGAATTATGTTAGTTTTATTTGCCCAACAACACTGCGCGAAAGATAACAGGCGCGCGATTTGAATTTTTCAATTATAATTTAATTGTTTTTCTTGATCTATCATTTTTCTAACGTAAATTACGGCACGTTGGTAGAGACGTGGTTCTAATATCAATGACGTCATCAATTGTGAAACGACTTTACGATAAGATGTTCACGATGTCTCTTGTCAAAAATTTAATAGAGATGGCAACTGTACACTAGGTCGCGCATGCTTTAAGAGCGAGAGGTACTGTTTATAAAGTTCTTTGTTAATTGTATTATATGTTTATAGTTTCAGGGGTAGCTTCGGCACCTCCACCACGTGTCACGAGTAATTTTAGGGGGTAGCTCGTTTATTTAAAGAATAACGTCTCAGAGAAGAGCCTCGTCGCGATTAGTACAATGACGGGGTCTCAATGCTTCCTTTAATCTACCACTGAATGTTCTACTCGTGAGGACACGCCTTGTTTAGCGTGCCGGGGGGTAACTGAGGTAGAGCGGGGTCGCGTCACGTGGGGTAAGAAGAGATGATAAAGTAAGCACGTTTAGTTTATAACAATAACAATGTATTAACGATAAAACTTTAACAACAATATTATTGAAAGTTATCACACATACACACATAGTTTAGGGAATATTCTGATACTTCTTAAAGACTAACTTACGATACCAAAGAAGTTGTTGAAATACTCACTAAAATATACGATATAGTTTACTTTTTGTTGCCAAATTACGGGCACATTCCACAACTTTCAAAAAAGATTCATATTTTTGTAAGAAAGCATTTAGATTTTCTTGTAAAAAACATGCTGAGATTATTGAAAAACATTTAGTTGAATATTATGTTGATGTAATAATAAAAAAATACTGCGACGATATTTATAGACAACGACAGGTTGACATTAATAGAGTAAAATATAATAAAAAGAAAATGGAAAAAATTGTTCATAAATAATATACCTATTTTAAATTTTTGTTCATTATTTTTCTATTTACACAGTTATTTTATTTGTAACCAAGATATTTTGCATTATTGTATATTTTGATCGTTTAGTTTTTGTTCGAAATACCTACGTGTTTAAAATATATCATAATGTTATGTTTCAGTTTGAAAAATGTGTATTTGATGTAGGTTATTCGTTAAAAAAATATGTATTCGTTTTTGAGATTCGTTATATATAATTTTTCTTCAAATAATTATGTGTTTAAAATATATCATAATGTTATGTTTCAGTTCGAAAAATGTGTATTTGATGCAAGTTATTCGTTTAAAACAGATATATTTGTTATTGAGCTTCGTTGCCTATTTGGTGTTTTAATTTTGCAATAAAAAATAAAAATTCAGTTTTACATTTTATTTTAATTTATCTCTGTGCAAAAAATATGACCGATCGTTTCTTCAAATAAACATATCTTTTGTGATTTCCGTTATCGTCCTTTTCTTGGTTTCATAGACGATGTGTCATGTTTTCTTAACAAGGTCTGTCGTGAAGTTTTAGGCAAACTTTTTAGTTCTTTTAGCCGGTACCATTTTTTGTTTCAACTCGCTCCGTCACAGTTCCTAGAATAATATAATAAGGAAAATTAGTTGAGGGAATCATTGAGAAAACAGACTCCAAGTTCTAATGAAAATACCATTGCCCACTGTAGTTCTTAACTTGAAAGTTACCGTTCAAACGCTAACCCTCAAGTTAAGAATATACAGAGGGCGATGGAAAATACCAATTTCCATTCAAATATCCGATTCAAGCATCCCTTCCATACTGTGTTTTTTCCTGTAGCCACCGAGGGCGCACCATACGAGTTACCTAAATTGTAACATGGGATGTGCGACTCTCCCATTTTTGCTTTCTCCATAAACAAAAAAACAAAGAAAAATTAATTCTTTACAAGGCACTGTAAGAAAGCTAAAGTCTAAGATCACAAACAAAGACAGCCTGTTAAAATAGTTTCGTCAACAATCCATGATATCTGAATCTTCCGAATCTATAAT
>JAEQML010055335.1:0-36193 GCA_016904865.1 Pissodes strobi
TGTTCTTTGACTGTATTTATCAGGATTGCATTTTGTAATTGTTATATTGTATTGTCTGTTTTCATTCTTGAATTCGACTTAATGCCTTACTAGGCCCTACTTAGTGAAAATACAGTTGTGTATGCTTATCACCAATAAAAAATTTAGTTTGAACTCCTGGAAGCCGTAAAGAGTATGAATATGAATATTTTATTTCTCCAATTTGCAATAATTGACGAAAAAATCAAAATATAAAATGGTAAAATATGCAAACACTTCACGAAGCTAAGAATTCCTGCAAAGTACAGCAGAGATATGATAATACAGGCACGTAGAGGTTTATGGCCCAAAGAAACATATTGTTTGTAAAAAGGGATGCTATATCAAAAATTCCAATGATTGATACTGCAATATATTTGAAATGACTCATCTGAATTAGCGCATGAAGTAATTAAAATCTTAAACCATATGGATTGCCGATCATATGCGCGTTTGCCACAATTTGTACCAAATAAATAAAACATGTTTGTGTCAATTCTGAATGATCTAAAGTACACTTATTTTATCTAAATATGGGAATCTAGTTTAGGGATAACTCAAGACGCAAGTATGTGAGCTAACTTTTATTTAAACCGAAATCATATATAATAAAAAGGACAGTCCATTGAAAATGCTGTTTAATACCCTGCTTGCCTTATATATTAATATATTAAGATTAGTTGATGATCGATCAATAAGATAGATTCAAATGGAAAGACAGCAGATACACACACACATTCCATCTGAATCGGTTACATTAAACAAACCTACAAATCATTGATGGTGTAATAACCTTGGCCAAGATACCATTTGTTGTTATATATTTCCAACATTTTACACGTCATTTCTTATGAAAAATACATGGACGTGTCAAATATTTTCCTGTACTTTATATTGAATCAATATGAAATGCTGTATATCCTAACGTATAATGAACTCTTCTTATTTTGCCTAAATTTAAACCAGTTACGTGTTTTTGGCTCCCAAAACGTAGAGTAACCAATGTAATGTTTAAAATGACACGCAATCCAACAGAAGTTAAAGCAAAAAGGGATCTGTGTGACCTATATGGAGTCATATATACTCTATGCGAATTATCGATTCTACTACGTTTATCTGTTTATTTTGATGACCAATGAAGAAGTACAACTTAGTTTAAGGATCTTTTTTATTATTTTACTTTTTTATTCCATTTTACAAATTCAAAGCCGTCATCGCACTTAAAGAAATATAAAAAATAAATTCAATATAGAAAAGAAACATTTATTATTTTATCTAGAACTTGTTGGGCCTTTCGTTTTTCGAAATGGAATGAAGAGAAAGGTCCAGCGCGTCAATGGGTAATTTACGCCACATTTTGACCTCCGATAATTGTCACAATATTCTTTTCAATTTTTCTTATTACAATAATTGTACTCTGCATTCTCAAAATTATTTAAATCATTGAAATAATGAACAGGAAAAATCCAATGGCAGGTGTTTGATAACATCATAAAAAAATCGCCCATTCACTGACGAGGATGTAGGCCTACTGATGATCAAAACTAACCTAAACGACGACGTCAACCCATAGCCTTCCAAGTAATACGCCTAACACTACATATACGTTGTCGAACTTTATAATCAATATACTACACAGTGTGTTCATCAGACCTACAACTTCAATGTGTTCATTAGACCTACAATCCCAATGTGGCAAAAAAATGGATATAGCAATCGTACAAGCCCTCTTAATTAATGACACATTCGCTTGGCCCCTAATTGTAAGTCATTCTAATTTGATATTGCCCTACAGAACATTCAAGTTATGTTTCTAAACTATTCTTCTTCGTTTACCACTTGTAGGTGTAACTGTAATTGGACTAGACTTTCCACTTGAACCAGAATCGTCATTTGGTTTTAAGCTACCTAAAAATAGACATTATTTCGATACCATCCAGTAATTTCATATAGTTACAAATTATTTGAATTAATAAATATGGATATTTTAACTATATTAGAATGCCACGTGAGGACTGTATCTGAAAGTGTTCTGTTCCAAAGCTTATTCAAAGAAAAACCTTATTAAACTCTATGCCAACTGAATATTTCAATTCACAATTTATTCAAAAGATTGATTTTTTGGTGTATATCCTTCTGACATAAAAATACAATAATTACTGTATTTCACCAATATGCACCTAGGTAGTTCTATTTCTATATATTTTTTAGTACTTATTTTTTCATTTGATGCCTGACTTACAGGTTAACATAATTAGTTGTATATATCAAAAAACAAAATAACATAATACCTCTTGTCCTTTTAGTTGGTTTAGGAGTCTCGTCACCCTTTATCTTTGTTTTCTCTTCTTTAGGTGTAGCTGAAATTCTACTCTTTGCAGGCTGTTTACCTCCCTTTTCTGGTTCCTTTTTAATCTCTTTTTTGTTAGTCGATGGTGTCTTATTGATGTCTTTGCCTTCTTTACTATCCCGCCTTGGTGTTACATCTTTGGTATTTTTACTTGGTGACTTAATTTCTTCTTTTTTTACTTCTTTAGGCAGTTTTACAGCTTCGCTAGAGTTTTTCTTCTCCTCATCTTCCTTTTTACTTAACAGCTCCCCAAATTCAGATGGGGGCAATGAGAATTCTTTCTCGTTATTAGGAAAAGGGATTGATTCATTTTCATCCAAGGCTTCAAGATTGTACATGGTCTCAAGATGAGCCCATATTTTCTGTGGATCCACATCTTTACGCAGATTATCAGCGAACTTATCGCAAATTAGGGCCATTTGAAAGTATTTGCTTATACCTATTAGTTTAAAGATAAGGTTATTTTATTATCATAATTGGAAATTTAAAATTAAACTTACCTATGGGTTTGTGGCCAACCATGGCATCCAGTAATTGTCCCTCGTTTACTACGTTCCATTCTATCTCTTCCATTAATTTACTATTCTTACTTACAAACTGTTAGAAGTGTTCCTTTTTAAAACAAACATATATATATCAAATATCAAAGAAAAATGTTTTAATATTTTTAGGGAGATATAAATCTACCTCTTGGAGGGAAGGCAGCTAAGGCCAGGGCTGGCTAGGGCAACAATTGAAATATTTTGGCATTTTATGTATTTGCTGTACTGTCATTGTCACATCATCGCCATGCGCATTTAAAGATCCTTTACACAAATAGTGCACTATGTAAAAATCGACCTCTCCTATTGGTCGATCCATCTCGTATTACGATATGTCTGCGTGATGCAATCGATTTCTATTAAGAGCTCTAGTGGTGTAGAGGTTTAGATCGTTGGGTCTCACCTAGAAAACGCGGGTTCGAACTCCGTTGCTTTTTTTATTATTTTTTAAAGATTATGTTTCTAAACAGCTTTTTTTCTTGATTTTGGGTATGTCTTGGGTTAGATTGCGTTAGCACCTGGTTAGTTTCCTTTTCTTGAGCCCCCGTAGCGAGCGAAGCGAGCGGAGGGCCATGCGGATCGACCAATGGGAAAGGCCGATTTTTATATAGTGCACTATTTGTGTAAAGGATCTTATAATGCTCATCATGCTGATATTTCTGGCCTGGCCTACGTTGTTACGAAATCGCTTTAGCTGAAATGTGGCAGCGCCGTTAAAGGGCCGATGTTCGATGAATTCCTTGTTGGTTTTAAAAAGTTATTTTTTAGCGGCGAAGTAATAATACCACGAGTAAATTAGAATAGTCAATAAACAATCATGAATTGCACCATTGCAGCCCAGCTGTATTTAATTTTTCAGAGTAGGCTCAATTAATTGGGAATTGATAATAAATAAAACATTTTGCTGAGAAAATATAAATAGCAGACGTTTTTGTAATAGGCTTTCTCTTACATGTATAATCGACTAATAGATACTAAGTTGAAAAGTGTCCTGTAATACCATACTGTAATCAATTCATATACAAATTGACGACCCAATATAACTTAGAGAAGAAGCTTAAAAAAGAACAAAATCAAAAAAGTGCGACTGATTTTCCACAGTTAATTATGGCGAAATTTATTGGGGAGAAAGTTGGGGCATGTTGTTCTAAATTATTGGCATGCCAGGGCGGCAATTTTTGCACTGAATACTCCCAGTTTCGAGACCCCGGTCACAGGGCTTCAGACTTGCGCGCGAATTACATTGTTGAAACACCTGCTTTTAAGATCCTTTTACAGTCATACGGCACCATGCTATATTAGCCGATTCTGATTGGTGGATTAACTATCCGTTTATCTACGGTCCAGTCAGTTTATTCCGCTAGGTCTAGTTGGTCCAGTGGTGAGATTCTGCGTATGGAATGTGGACGGCTTGCGTTCAAATCCCGTCAGGGGCAAGACATGTTTTTTTAAAGGTTATGTCTGTTTCTTTTTTTGTAAATTTGGGTTAGTTTCAGCGAGCGAGCAAAGCGAGCGGATGGCCATGCGTGAAGAGTTAAAAGTACTCTAAAGTGAAGTTAATCCACCAATTAGAAGCGGCTTATATATTATAGTGCCGTATTATGCGACACACCATAATATCTTTATGGTCCAGCGAATAACTTTCAACTGGGCTCGTAGCTCAGTGGCTAGATGCTGTGTTTGTGATACGGAGGTCCGATTTCGATTTCTGTCGATGCTTTTGTTCAACGTTATGTTTGTTCCCTTTTTACATTTGGGTTAGATTTGGTGTTTGCGCCCTGGGGCGAGCGAAGCGAGCGGAGGGCCATGCGTAAAGTGAAAATAAAATGTGAAATAACCCTAAAGCCCTGTAACCCGGTCCCCGCAACGTCTTGTATTTGGTAGAGCGGCAAACGACAGCCGAAATCTAAATCGTATGCGTTGGTGGTTGCACAATGGAAAAAAATGGTTGTACGCGTAACCCTTGGCTCTCTCCTGGAGCGGAACCAAACAAAACTGACTGATGGCTTAACCAAAATCAAGAAAAAGAGAAACATTTGCATTTTTAACATTTGAGCAGCGGTTAGCCGTAAGATATTTGGTAGCTCTCTAAACGATATGTCGCTCGCAGCCAAGGCCAATTACTGTACAGATTACAAGCCCATTGCCATTTAAGTAAATTAGAACAGAGTCGAACTTTTACGCCAATGGATTTGCCCGTACCACGAGGGTTTCAGAGTTGCGTGCGCATCACATATGTTTGTTTCTCTCAAACAAAACTAACCCAAACTAACTGAAGGCATGCCCATAATCAAGAAAAAGAAAAATATTTGCATTTTTAACATTTGGGCTACAGTTAGCCCTAAATTATTTGGTAGCTCTGTAAACAACTTGTCACTTACGGCCAAGGCCAATAACTGGACATATTTCAAGTCCATTGCCATTTAGGTAAATTAGAGCGATATCAGAGTCAAACTTTTACGCCTATGGATTACAAGACGTTGCTCGTACCACATCAGAGTGCTTCGGACTTGCGCGCGCGTCACATTACTAAAAAAAATGTCTAATATTACACTTTACGCTTTGGTGACGCAACCAGCAAAAACTAACGCATAGCATGCTCAAAATGAAGACAAAAAAAATTTGCACATAATATTTAAAATAAAAGATAAACATGTCTTGCCATTGGGATCAAACACATGCCGCCGTATCGTACACAGCATCCAACCACTGAGATGCGAGACCAGTTGACACTGCTGACAGCAGTATGCTAGACCTTAAAGATATGGTAATTGTCAACAATGTAAAGCGGAAAGGGCGCACAACTCTAAAGCTCTCTGATGCGGTACGGGAAACTTCTACTCAATGGATTTCGTTATTAATATTATTCCAGAATTATCAATCTTGTTGATACAGATATTTTAGTTCAAGCCAGCTTTAAGGATTTGCAGCTAACTTCAAATTCTTTCTTGCGCATGCGCACATACCTAATTTTAAAATAAAGCTTTCTGTTGACAATGTTGACATTTGGTTGGTTCAAAACTTCAAATTCAAGCTTTCGGGTTTCGGTTTGGAATTTTTAGATGTAATTTAACCGCCATTTCATCTTTTTTTAATAGTATTTTCATTTTCAGTGGTTCTGTGATAATTTTTTCCAAAATGACTAATCGTGCTCGTGAGCTACTTTACGAGATTTTAGATGAAGAGAAGGCTCGTTCCAAAAAGAATAATGAAGCACTTGAAGAATTTTTAAAAAATTTACAACAGGTACGAAAATCAAGAAAAGTTTTCATAGATACATTTGATTAGTTCGTTTTAGTTTCGTCTTAATTAAGCGTTTCATACAAGTTGTGGTTGTGATCCTGCAATTAGTTATGTATTATTATTTTTATTGTATTAATAGGAGATACAGCCGTTTTTCAAAGCAGTTGAAAAGTTTGCTAAAACTGGAGAACTGGATGCAGAAGCTCTTGAAATAGATCTTAAAGAATGTGAGTTCATATGTAATATATTTATTAAAAGATGTATTGAACCTTTTGTTTATCAGATAATGTACAAGAAAATTTGCCCTTCACACTAAATTTGGTAATTTTTTAGAAGACTTGTCAGATTAGTTTTTGAATTTTGATGTTACCTAGGCATGCAACTGACCATGCAAGTAGTACAGTACATTTTGCTTTACGAACACTCACACTTTCCTATCAAAAGTAGAATAGAGTTTCATGTGTGCAAAAGACTAAAATTTATGACAATATCAATTCAGTTTTTTGTTTCATTTTGGGCATGCCTTGGGTTAGTTCCGTTTGGTTGTGCCCCCAAAGTGAGCGGAGAGCCATGTACGAAGTGAAATATTAGTAGAATGATAAAAAAATAATCAGCTGCAATGGGGCAGTGGAGCTCTTCCTTAACCTTGTTACGCCACTGTAATATTTATAAAAGTAACACATATTTTAAACAAAATTCGTCTTTACAAATTCAATATTTGCTATTTTTATACACTTTTTTTTACCCTATCCTGCCCCTACTCCATTGTCCCACAAGACAGTTGACTACTGTTAGGTTTCCGCAAATAAAAAAAAAGTCTAAAATTGATGTAAAAACACTCAATTTATGTGTTTCTGAGGAAAAAACGGCGAAATCGGTCTGACACGTCTTCTAAAAAATTACCCTTAATTTTATCACTAATATGATTTATTATGTTTTCAGTAAATATTGAGGAATCAGATCTAGGCACCAAGAAACGTGGCCGGCATAAGAAGATTGTTGCTCTTAAAGACAGTACTACCGAAAATATCGATGAAGTTAAGGTAAGTGTAATAGTATAGTTTGAAATAAAACAATGAGTTACAATTGGACATTAGGTGGAATCATATCAATACTGGTCATGGACAGGGTCAAATCTAATTTAAGTCTAGTTAAGATTTGGTACTGACTCAGTGGGGGAAAGGTATTGGAGATTAGTATGGATTTTTTTCCCTGAAGATCTCAGACATGTGAATTATTGTGTCAGCTCCATATTAAATATGGCATCAATAATTTTATATTATCTGAAGAATACAATTTTCATTAGATAGGAATAGAATATTTATTGGTAAACACCATACACTTTTACATGTCAAAAAGGGAAAAATACACAGTCATGAAATCAATAAAAGCAGTATTAACATAGTTTTAACATTTTGAAAGACACAAACTAGACAATAATAAACAGTCATAAAAAGCTTTGCTAAATAGAAAAAACTTTAAAACTTTTTTAAACTCTTTGTCATTTAATAGTCTAATATGCTGGGGTAGGGAATTGAAAAAAGTCCATAGAAGCTGGTGCCATTTCTGGACCTTGTGAGGCAAAAGTGACAAAACTAAATTTGCTTTGTTTTTGGTGGGATAGTTATGAACCTCTTGGTGTGCTTCAAATAGTGGCAAGTTCTGCCTAACATGCATAAGGCATTGTAAGAGTAAGCACTTGGGAGCATCAATATCTGCAGGTCCATGAAGGCTTGACGACAGTCATCTCGGTAGCCCAACCCAACCATTAGCTTTATTCACCTTCTTTGATGGCATTAGGAGAATGACCCCATTCAAGAATTGCATAGCCCATGACCGAGCTGAAGTAGCCATAATATGCTGCTAGTACATTCTTTTTGGAAACACATCCTGAAAGATTTCTTATCAGGTACACTGACTTAAAGAGCCTGCCACAGAGCTGCTGAATATGACACTTCCATGCCGTTCCTGAGCTCAAGAAGACACCCAAAATTTTTACCTCATCAGAGCAACACTCCAGCTAACGGTGGTCTACTTTGCTCCTCCTCAGGCTGAAATTTATAGACTGTGTTTTGCCCCGTTCCAGGATTTTTTGCAAGAAACCAGTTTTTGATGATCGCAGTAGCCTCTTTAATTCGAGAATCATCTATTTGGAATGGGTGGTAGGTTGTAAAAATGGTGGTGTCATGTGCAAAAAGATGTGTTCTGTTTACAAAATCCACGATAGTTACTATCATTGGGATTCCCGGACTTAAATATTGGGGTAATAAAGCTATGCTTCCAAATATTAGGAAAGTTTGTGTTATCAGAGATAATGTTTGCAATGGTTTACTTAGGGTAAAGACACATTGCTTCAGAAAAATATTTGGAATAGAATCAGGACCACACGAGAACTTATTTGGGAGCTCTGAAATCTTTGCAAACACTTCCGAGGAGGAGAATTCACTGACAGAAACGTCAAACTGGTTCGGAAACCGGTAATCAGGGATTGTGCAGATTGAGTCATCATAGACACTTGAAAAAAAACTGCCCAAACAGGTGAACAATCTCCTGCCCAGTGTCTCCAGACACAGACTTCAAAAACATTGAATCCGGATAGCCGTTAGAATTACGGTTATCTCTTGTATATTTCCAGAAGTACCTTGTAATACTTAAAATTGTTTTGATTCTGATTCTGAAAATTTAGAATAGAAGAATAGTGTAAATCAGTCTCGTTTCGGTTGTTCTCGCTTTTTTCCGTTTTTTTCCCGTTCTATTATATCTATAATATAGAAATTTGGTGTCTGTGTGTGTGCAAACAGAACACGACTTTTTGGGTTTCACCATCGTCCTTATGCAAGTAAGTCAACAAAACGGGAAAAACCACCGAACAATAGATCAAGCAATCAGATAAATACTTAATAAAAAAAGGATAAACAAACCTTTTTATCGACATCTCACCGTTTAAGAATGTGTTGATATACATTTTAGTCGAGCAAATTTTATCGTCAAAATGTTTTAATATCAGCTTAATGATTCCATGTTAGGGGAGCGGCTTTCGAGGATTAAGGGTGCAACTGATGATCTTGCACTATGGATGGTGATGATGAGATAGGATTTAACTGTTGTAGACAAAAAAAATTTAGCAGTTACTTCTGCGTCTCTTGTCAGGGTGTTTATCACCCTAGCTGTGTTGCAAGAAAATCTGGATTCAGCGTTATTGAGGGCTATAAAATGTTCTGCTCTATTCAATTCAAAACTGTGCTTTATTGTCCAAGAAGTAGATCTTATTGACAAAGCTAAAAAATACACAATAAGTAATTTTTTTTTAAATATAGAGTCAATAGACAGAAAAAAGTAAGTAAGAACCAAAATAAACAAGTAGGTAGGTACTTTATTTTAAAAAACGAATTTACATAAGCAAAAAAAAGTGAAAAAATTTAAACACTAAAACATTTGATTTCGTATAAAATTTAAAAAACACATTTCTCGGTCAAAGAACTAATTACTAAGTATGAACAAAAATTTGCAAGCATTTTAGTAAAAAACTGATAAACTCGTTGATAAACATAAACAAAAACAAAACTAAGTTTCATTATAATCGTTAAAACAAATAAACAGCTACATAAAAAAATATTATAATGAGGCTTTCATTTCCGGAACTACATAGACTCTTCTGGTATTTTTTGCCTTAGGTTCCTGTATTTTTAAAACTATGTCTTGTCCTTTATACCACAAAAGATCTGGCAAATTAGGCCATTTCCAATGGTTTAATCCACTTTTTCGCAATGCGCAACAATACCATTGTTTAAAATTTTTGCTGGATATAGTTCACCTTCGTATTAGACTATTACATAGATTCCTATTTCTAAAATGGTACTTTCTAGTCTTTCTACTCTAGTAGTCTTAGCCCCTTCAACCGCAGTGTTTGTACTTAAATCTACTTTGGTCTGTCGCTGTACATCACATCGTTTTCATCCCTGGATCAGTTTTTAGACTTTTTGGTATTATTTTCATCGGAAATTACTTTTTAAAATGAAGGCCAAAAGCCGTAACACGAGACGCTAATCACACAATGGCTTTCTACACCAAACAAAGCAAATTTCGAAATCCTCGCCAGGCGAGTTATTCCTGCATCTACAGCACTGAAACTAACGAAAGCAAAACGTAATGGCCAATGCGGAAATTTCTACGTTGTTGAGAAAATCCAACTAAGGTGTCTGGGATCAAATCAGATTTTGATATATCGACAAGTCAACTGGAAAGCTTCACTCGAAAAAGGTGTCGTACCAAACCGAGAACGAAGGAGTCGCCTCGCGCCTGCAAAATGAAGACGAAAACATGGAATGACAGAGATTATGACGAAGGCGCCAGATAGATATGAGTTCAAATTAAATCTCGGATTCAAATGTCGAACTGAAGCGTAAACCCGAAATAGTGCCGGGGGCGTAGTAGAAATTCACTTCTAGTTAACGACCAAAACGGAATGTCACAACGTAGTATTGACAATCAATCGTTGCCGTACCCTTAATGCTACCCAGTTCAATAGGTCACTTCAAACAGCTGCGAATGTAGTAAATTCCACATCTACTATTCTGAAAATGTTACACGAATGAGGGCTACGTACGTGCAAGAAAACCCGTCCCCTACCCTCTTCTGGAAGAGTGGAATAGTTGGATGCTTATGGATGAATGTAGGTTTAATATGTATTAGTCTGGTGGGCGAATTTTAATTTGGCGAGAAAGACAAATTAACGGTATTGAGAAGAAAATATGAATGCTAGGTTAGCATTTGGGGGTATAGTGGATACTGTATGAGGTGATGTTATGGCGTATGCGAAAAACATAAAAGTACTTTGATTCTTCTAATAGGAAACTATGAAGGCGATTATGTACAGGAACATGTGGTTATTATTCCCTTGCTCAAAACGTTGGGGACTTTAATAGACGATAATATGCTCGTTCAAGAAATTTTGAGAAAAAATAACATAGAGCTAATGGATTGGCTCGCTAGATCTTCCGATACGAATCTTATAGAGCATGGTGAAGTCGAATAAAATTAAGGTTGAATCAGATGGAGTATAGTATGAGTATAACAATCTGTATGATTTAGGGAATGCAATTAAAGCCGAGTGGGAGGCTACCGTTGCGAATTTGATAAGGGACATATCAAGGGGGGTAGCGGCTCTGAGGCGGATCAACGAAATATTAATGAAAACGTGACCGACATTCGATAATTTTTCTCAGAAGACTTCAATTAAAAAATTGACAAAACGATATTGATTCGTACTTTAAATTACACTTATATGTGTACTAACTTTCGTTGTATTTCAGTTACTCCTTAGTCCGAACCTGGCTTGTCGGTATAATAGATTCCGTTATATGCAACAATTCCTGGAAGCAAGTTGTCACTCCATCAAGGAAATCGTTATTAATCGTTCTCAATTTAATATATCTTTGTCTCCATCAATGTTGTGTAAACAGCAATATGTCAAATAAATAAAGAACATGGTCTACCCTCTCATATGCATCCGCCTCCGCGCAACTTCACGCTTTATTTCTCCTGTTGCGCCGGTAGGAAAAAATAGATTTTAGTAGTGCCTTACAAACACTCACCGGTGAAACAACGGTCCAGTCACCGCTCTGTTTGAATTTGGCGCAAAGTACATCTATTCAATCGTAGCTCTAGCTAACGCCAAGATATTTAGCAGTTTTTCTCATTTGTTTGCACATGTATTTAGAGAATTGCTGTGTGCTCTGTTCTCTTTGTCCAAGCTTGGATAAGGAACTCCTTTGGGCGTTTTAACGCATTTTCTAGAGACACGTAGCGTCTTGCTGTTGAAGATAGAAGAAGGTAAAACGGCGGATGGAAATTTGTAACTAGACAAATCTATTCCTCTACTCAGGAATCTGAGCAGACACATGGAGCAAATACTTGCTTTTTACGAAAAATGGAAGATCCGCCTAAATCCCAACAAGTCGGAACTTATCATTTTTACGCGAAAACGAACTAATAATGAAGCCGCCCCTTTAAACCTGAACGGCACAAACATCGCACCTAAAACACATGTCAAATATCTAGGGATAATCTTAGACTCTGGCCTAAGATTTCACAGACATATCGATCACGTTAAAAGCAAGAACTTTGTGCTTTCAAACAGTTTAAATATGCTAATAAGGCATAATTCATTTTTAAGTCCAACAAATAAATTAATCATTTATCGGTCCGTCACTCGACCGACGCTTCTGTACGGCGCCCCAGTATGGAGCGTGGTCGCCGAGACACACCTTAAGAAAATTCAAATAATTCAAAACAAACATTTAAGAGCTGCATTCTCGACTAATTGGTATACCCGCACGAGAGATCTACACGACTGGGCTGGGATCGAATACGTGCGAGAGCATATCGACCGCCTAGCGTGTAGATTTTTCACCCGGGAAATTCATGGCTCTGAGGTAACTACTAATATCGCAAACTCTCGGTATGACCCAGAGCGCCGGCCGAGACATGGACCGATACATGGAAAAACAACGCTGTTCTATATGGAGCAAAGACCTCCATAAATTATTAAATCAAACATTTATCAATTAATATAATTAAATCATGTCCTATAACCATAATTATATAGGTCCCAGAGACAACTAATACGAAGTGAACGTCACATAAAACAGAATGCGATTGCACCCTAACTAAGCGCGGCGGAATCCGACACCACACGAACCTATTATAGCAGGCACGCGACAGCCCAGTCGGCTGCGACCGGCGCCAGTCCAATTTAGGAACTCACATCACTACGTCGCTCCGCACTGCAGCATTGCCGTTGCATATTCAGTACGTACATATGCACCCACACAAGCTACTATAAATACAGTTAGACACCTATCGCCGAACAGCGCCCGGTTTGGGTTCAATCCGCTAACTATAATCGCTGACAAACTTTGCACTCGGTACATATAGGATCATCACAATGAAGCTTAAGCCCGTCTTCAAGCTCAATGCACACGTGTACTGCGGACTAGACGGCTGCGCTTCCCTCTTCCCTCATACGTTTTATAGCATCGTGGCGCCCTGCCTCTAACGATTCTATTACATTTCCCTCCCGCAACTGGCTAGTGTTTAAACCAGCCATTAAATGTAAATAGCACAAATGTATGCATGAAGAACGAATGTCAGTAACACATGAAGTATGAATGCTAATATAGAACAGTTCACTATAAAGTGCGACTGAATGTAAATAGTTATCTTAGTGGCGAATGTCACATTTCATCTATCACGCGGGCCTGGGCCCACAAATTGTGTATATATATGTGTGAATGAAGTATGAAAGATTGAATGGTGTATGACAGACTGTATATATGTACATATTAGATGTTTGTAACTGTCCTTAGCTTAAAAACGCCAAAGAAACGAGAAATGGAGTTTTTCGATTAGTTTTCTCCATGTCACCCACCTGCGAAAGCCTATTACTTATCAAAATCCATTACACCATAATACAGCCTATCGGCAGCCAATACTTCAACACACTTGAAAGGCGTGCCTATGTAAGTAAGTTCCAAATAGCATGGTCGTGAAACTGCTGTTACAAAATGTAACGTACAACATCCATCCCCATTAGGGTAATTGACATGTTGCGTGGTCCCATAGATTAGCCCCTGTGGGCAAACTAGGTGTCTAAACACAACATGTACATACTGTAATAGTTACATTAGACAGTAGAAGTAAGACATTATCAATTTGTAACGTTGAAAAATAAATGATATATATATATATATACTTCTTTGTTTGGTGTAGAATTGTCTAAAAACACTTCATTAATATCCTTGTTAGTTTGATCAATAACCTTTTCTTTCGTTTTTTTCTTTGTTTATTTTGTCAGTCTTACTGGCCCTTTTTGCAGCTTTTTCTGCAGCTAAATTTTCTTTAGTTGAAATTACGGCTCTAACCGGGGCTCATAACGGGACACCTTGTAATCCTTTTCTACCTTGTTAGTAGTAAATTTTGCCATCTCCTTCTACTATGTGGCCACAACTGGTTTTCATGCCCCATTTGTAGCCACTAAACGACCACAACTGGCGCATAAGGTACCTTTGATGCCCCAGTTGTGGCCACTATTATTTTAAATATTTATGGGTTAAATATCTAATTCAAACTATGAAAATAACATGCAAAATTCCTTTATAAGTCAAATAAAATCCACTTTGAGTAAAAACATTTACATTCTTACATAGAATCATGCATTTACTTACCTCGTGTTCCTTAACAAAATCCCTAAGAAAAGCACAACATTCTCGCCACGCGTTAAAAAGAAGCCAGTTTAAAAAACATTGTAACCGATAAAGTCAAGGGAATGTGCTGGCGTGATCAAGAATAAAATAAGGAATAGGATTTTAAATGATCTTATTGGCTAGGTTGAGAATGGCGAGTAATATTTTAGATTTATTTAGGGAATGGCCGCAAACGGTGCGAAGGCCACAACCAGTGCATCTACCCTACCGATCATTAGTATCAAAATACACAATCAACCCATAAGTAGAAATAGAAATAGGTTTATTTATGTTATATGCAAAAAAGCTTCGTCATAGTATTCCTGCAATGTATAGAATGGTCTAGGTAATAACAGGACTTTAATTTTCTTTCTAAACAATTTAACATTTTGAGTGCTTCTGATTTCAACAAGAATATGATTATATATCTTTCTGCTCTCATAAATTAATGACTGCTTAGCCAGAGTTGATCTCGGAATAGGCAAAGGCAAGTCACTGGATCCCCTTGTATTATAAGCAGAGCGAACAATTTGAGGACCAAGCATAAGAGTTTTATGTATCAGAGAGGCCGTCTCCAAAACAAACAGTGACGTCAAAGTCAATATTTTATTTTTTACAAAGAGAGGTCGGCAATGCTCTCTAGTACCAACTCCAGATATGTAGCGGACAGCACGCTTTTGCAACACAAACACTGACTGAAATAGCTGCCGACTACAAAAACCCCAAAATGCGATACCATAGGATAAGTGTGACTCAATCAGAGCAAAGTAGACCATACGAGCCTCCGCCACACCCAACTCTCTAGAAATAGTTTTAACTGCATAACAACCACTCGATACTTTTTTAGTCAGCAACTCGACATGTGTAGAATATTTCAAATTATCGTCAATATGCAATCCTAAAAACTTGACATTGCTTTTGGATCCTATGGTGCTATTAAGTATATTTACATTGTCAACACTACAGTTAAACGAAACAATCTTGGTTTTTGACATATTAAAACACAACATATTCGATTGACACCATTCTTTTACCACCATTAAATCTGACCCAATTGACTGTGCCAATCGGACATCATCTGTATTCTGGCACGTCAGAGCAGTGTCATCGGCGAATAGGGTAAATCGTCCTTCCATTTTTACTTTAGCGAGGTCGTTAATGTACAACAGCGATCGCGCGTCGATCGAAGAACAGGTCAATTGGTTCCCTGTGCAATCGAGCCAAGCGAGAATTTAAATCGTTTATCGCGACAAAAAATTGCCGAATAAATATTTGTTTATTTATTTACGTTCTGCAAAAACTTTCGCTCACGATCTCCCGATCTTTTTACATAGTATTAGGCTTGCTTTTTACACTACGTGTAACCAGTAAAGGCCGCATAGCACTTAATTGTTGTAATTTTCTAGTCTCCGGGGACGGAACCCCGGCTTTTGCCCCAATCATGGGCGATTATACCGAAGATGAGGATTGTATGTCCAACGTGTCGATGGAATCCAACCCTGAGCGACGCTATTCGGAGCTCACAATGAAAAAGACAAAGTCCCGCTGCAATAGCTACGCCGAAATATGCGTGCAATGTCGTCTCGACAAAGAGAAACTTAACAACTCTTCCGAGCTACCGCAAAGCGAATTATATCGTGTTATGTCTAAAATCCGCCAGCATATGCGTGATTCACACCCTACAAGAATAAAATACAACACGGCAGCCAGAATAGACACCGGAAAGAAGAAGGCAAGTCCAACTAGCCTTCAAGGAGAAGAGTCATCTAAAAAGCTCAAGGTCACAAAGGTCACGGCTACAAAAACTACACCAGACCAAAAAACTACAATACAAACCGAATCGTTAGCAACAGCGACTACAAGCCAGAAAGGCGATAATGTGCTTATGCCGCCACCTCCTTGTACTCCTGATACCCTAATAACGAGCAGAGACATAGAGCCCTATAGGGCCCCATTTAAACAAATTCCTTTTAAGAGAAATTTCAAATTGGTGACGCCCGACATGGGACAACCCCCTGTCGGCACCAAAAATCAATTCCAGCCCCTAGAGGACCTGGATACTGAAGACGACACCGCTAGCGTCGCCTCTACCACCGCCTCAACCGGGGTGAAACAAAAAGCAGCGGCCAACACCGACACCACCGCCGGTAGTTATAAAAGGAAGACCCTCTGACCACCGTCAACTGCGGGATGATCTAAAAGAGATGCGAATTAAAAAGTATCAACTGAAATATACAAAGAACTCTGTCATTGTATATTGCGACAACATCCCCGATTTGCATACTCTTAAGCGAACACTAGACCATGAGAAAACAGAGTATCACACGTATGCGGAGTCTCAAGAGAAGACTAGAGCTTTTGTACTCCGAGGCCTCGACGGGGATATTAAGCCTAATGAAATCGCAGAGGCGCTCACAGATGAGTACAATATCACGCCGAAATCTGTGTATGAAATGCGTAAAACGCGCGTACCTATGTTCCTAGTCATCTTAGGCACAAACTTCAATGTAAGACGTCTAAACCAGGAAGTTAAAACTCTAATGGCCGTGCGAATTAACTGGGAAATTCGGCGATCTAGCAAGCCCGTCTTACAATGTAAGAAATGTCAACAATTCGGGCATGCTAGAACTTACTGTAACCGTAGCGTTGCTTGCAGTAAGTGTGCAGGGGAACACGAAATTACGGCATGCAATTCGAACATAGTAAAATGTGTCAACTGCAAAGGACCCCACCGATCTATCGACGAAGCTTGTCCTGTCTTCGAATACAAGCTAAACATAATTCAGACAGCTTCTAAACCTAAGCAAACCAAACAAGTTTACCGCCCTGCACCGCCTCCCGCGAATCCAGCATGGAGGGATCCAAACGCTACAGGAGTTGCAGACGGCCAAAGTGGCCAAGGCCTAAGCAATGGCCAACGCAGAAGCGACTACAATAGGCAGTTTCCCGCAATCCGAGGCAGCCAACAACCCCAATCAAGCGGAAATCAGGCGTCTGACGCGAACATAAATGTACAAAAGGTTAGTGGTTCTGCTAGCGCCAATAATGTAAATAATAATCCTAATAACACGAATATTTCTAACATTATATCTGATCTAAACAGTGTTGTTGCGAAAATCAACAGCATGGTAAACTTAGATCAATTATATTTAGCTCTAGAAACATACTCTAATATGCTTGAAGCATGCAGGGGTGATAAGGCCGAGATAATTCAAGCTTCTCTGCGCTTTTTCACCCATGAGTATGCTAAATTTAATGTGTAAATGTTGCATATTGCATGCTGGAACTGTAATGGTATTAGACAAAAACTGGGCGAGTTTCGTAACTTTTTGTATACATCCAATTTCCAAGTTGTTTTTCTTGTCGAAACGAAATTGTCTCCCGACTTCGTACTGAAGATACGGGGATATAACATCGAACGATTTGATAGGCCGGAACGGCGTGGGGGAGGCGTGGCCTGCCTCGTACATAGGTCGCTCCAATATAAACGAATACGCAACATTCGAACTGCCATAGAACACGTCTGCATCGAGACGGTGAGCGGCCTTCGTATTTGCGGCGGCTACGCGCCCCCGGGTCCCCGCATCACGACACCTGACCTTCTAGCGTTACTTCCGATAAATCGTTCTTCCTTGCTAATAGGCGACTTTAACGCTTCCCACGCCGAATGGGGTGGCACGACAAACGGCCGGGGCAGGCTGTTTAAGGAAGTGATCGACAACAACTTGGAAATGTCCTATCATAGAACGCCAAATCCTACATTTGTCCGCAATCCCTCGTTCCTGGACATTGCTATTACTCGGGGAACAATAAGGACATCTCAACTGCAAGAGCTGAATGCTCTAAATTCGGATCATCTTCCGATCAAGATCAGCCTATACTGCAGGGTCCCTGTGACAAACGACACCGTCGTTTCGTATAGGGGGGTTGATTGGAGGGTGTTCCGAGAACAGCTAAATGAGATTACTGTTGTCCCCGAACAACTAGCTACCGTCCAGGAGTTAGAAAACGAGGTAGAAACTCTCACGTCAAATATCCAGCGCATCCGCGATGCTTTATGTACTAGGGTGGCCATTCGCCCTAGCACCGAATCCCTTCCTGAACATATCCTTAATCTCATAACCTTTAGAAACCGATTTCGACGAAGATGGCAGAGGAATCGGACACAAATGGGATCCGCTCGCATCAATGCGCTGACCGAGGAGATAAGGATGAAAATCCGCGAACATCGCAATCAAACATGGATGAACTATATAAACACCATAAGCAGGGATGATGGCTCGCTCTGGAAGCTTTCCAGGCGAGTCCGCGGAGGCCCAACGCGAATTCCTGAAATAAACCATCGCGGCGTGGAAATCGCCGATGATCAGGGAAAAGCGGAGGCCTTCGTGGACTACCTGGAAGGAGTCTATAGAGCTGCGCCTGACACCCTTCCCGAGCAGGAACGCTGCACCCAAACTGCCAATGCATTCCGACAGTTTAAATATCCTATCCCTCCTTCAGTGCTAGATAAGCTGAGAGTCACTCCGGCGGAAATTCGCAAAGCCCTTTGTCGTCTTCCGAGAAACAAAGCGCCCGGTCCGGACAACATTCCGAATACAGTCCTAAAAAATTTACCTACAAAAACCATCATCCAGTATATGCATATAGTTAATGCGGTTATCCAGCTGCAACATTTCCCTCAATCCTGGAAGATAGCGTGCATAATACACTTCCCGAAACCGGGGAAAGACCCGTCTCTCCCGGCGTCTTACCGACCAATCTCACTCCTTAACACCCTCGGTAAGGTGGCTGAAAGGCTAATCTTGCCAAGGGTCAACAAAGAAGTTGCAAAACTTCGCATTCTCCCTCAGGAGCAATTTGGTTTTCGGGGCCGGCATGGCACTGTCATGCTGGCCGCGAAGATCGCATCCGATATTTATGAGGGTTTCAATAGCAGACTAACCACCGCCCTACTGCTATTAGATATAGAAAAAGCGTTCGACAGGGTGTGGCACGATGGGCTGCTGTTCAAACTACTGGCGACTTACAGTATGCCATTGTACTGGACAGCGCTCATCGCGTCATATCTTGCCGGACGCTCCTTCGCTACCCGAATTGGCCACAAAACCTCCGCCAGCAGACTGCTACTTGCAGGAGTGCCGCAGGGTACTGTATTATCGCCGCTATTATTCAATCTTTTTATAGCAGATATCCCGTCACATCCTAATACCCGTAAAGCCCTCTTCGCTGATGATACGGCGATTTATTCCCAACATCCCCAAGCTGAGGTGGCAAAATCACACTTACAGGAGCACATGAGCATCCTCACCCCTTACTATGAACGCTGGAAAATAACGCTCAACGCTGCCAAAACGGAGCTAATCCGGGTTACCAGGAAGCGTAAGGACATTAATATCACCCCCTTAACTATTGGCAACACCGAAATACTCCCTAAGAGTAGAGTTAAATATCTGGGCATCATATTCGATGACAAGTTCAACTTCAGCAAACATGTTAGTGCCATAGTAGCAAAAAACGCTGGAATTAAAAAGGGACTCAACTCCCTGGTCACTGCTCGATCTTTTCTCAGTCCGGCAAATAAGCTCACCCTATACCGGGCCATTATAAGACCAGCTCTCTTATACGGTGCCCCAATATGGTGTTCTGTCGCTAAAACCCACAGGAAAAAGATACAGGTATTACAGAATAACTACCTAAGGGGCGCGTTTTCCGTCACTGGACTCGATCGAGTCAGGTTTGAAGATCTGCATGCGTGGGCAAAGATGGAATACATCGAGGAGTACATCGATGGCCTCGCATGCAGATTCTTCGAGAAACAGGTGGCGGGATCGCCGCTGACAGCGAATTTAGCCAATTCCCGGTACAACCCGGAAAACCCAACCACGTATGGCACCATCTATCGCTCAATTTCGTTATATTACAAGCAACTTATGCCCCCATAATTCATCTTCCCTAATGAACAGTAATTTAAATCTCAACTTTCTAAAATACTCTCATAAACAGCCTTTTTAATACTTAATTTTAAATTTTCGTTAATCTCATATATCAGGAGAGCGTTTCTGCTGCCCGAATGACCTTTCAGGTAACATGTACGTTCTGCTTGCGGCCTAACCAATCACTGGGTTTGGATACGGTGGGCGGGGCCTGTTAAGGGACCTGGTCCGCCTATAAAAGAGCAAACCATACAAACTCAACGCACATGATTTCTAGCCACCGAAGCATCCGTGTCTCCGCAGCTGGTACCGCGCGGCTCGCCCGGCGTACTCTAATTGCCATTACAGCTTACTTAAACAGAATCACAGTGATGATTCTCTATCGTTTACCTTAGTATACCTTTTGTTTTAAGAATCTATGTTGTATAGTGTAAATGTCCCTTTTACCTTATGACGTCCTGCTCCATGAGAGCATCTAAGCAGGGTTTTTGTTTAGTTTTCCCTGCAGTAATTACGGGTACCAACAACTCTTTCAGCATGCACTCATAACAATAAGCTTTTTGCTAATCCTACTCGCGAGGACTTTGAAGGGGCTTCCCATATAAAGTTCAGTACATCTAGCAGAATCACACCTCCTAGTAGTTAAGTTAGGTTAAGATCAACCCCTTATGGGCATACAACCCCCATACGGGTGCAGCTAGCTGCTGGCCACTGGCGCTGAAGTAACACCGCCCGGCTAAACAGCAGTTTTTAGAGTAGAAAATTGCATACTTAAGCTAGGGATGTGACTTATTTAATGTAATGTTAAAAAGAGAAATATATGATGATGTATGAATGTACAACAGAAACAGAATTGGCCCAAGCACTGACCCCTGCGGCACTCCACAATTTACTAGTCTACAGGTAGAAGATCCCCCCGACCAAGCAACACTCTGAGACCTGTCATTCAAGTAAGATGAAAACCATTGATATGTTTTACCCACAAAGCCGTATTTAATTAATTTGCGCAGCAGTATTCCGTGATCCACACAATCAAAGGCCTTTGAAAAGTCACAGAATACTGCCGCTACAGAGTTACAGGAATTTAAGGCACTGTATATGTTCTCCAAGAGAGCATACATAGCGTCGCCAGTACTTTTGCATGTTTGAAATCCAAACTGAGAGGGAACCAACAGACTATGCTTATTCAAATGTTCTGTTACATGTCGTTTGACAATTTTTTCAATTATCTTGGAAAGTGTAGGTAATAAAGAAACTGGACGATAGTTTGAAGGGTCATTTTTTTCTCCACCCTTATATATGGGGACTATATGTGCCAACTTCAAGCAGGCAGGAAAGTTACCCTTTTCAAAACTCTCATTGATACACACAGAGAGACTCATCAAAACATTATCAGGTAGATTCGCAAAAATCTTTGCAGAGACGCCATCATGGCCTGCAGCATATCTGTTTCTGCCTAAGATCTCACAAATAACTTCCTTAATTTCAAGTAGATCAGTAGGACATAGATGACAGTAGTCTTCCACATGCAGATCTTCCAGATAACAAAGAGGATCCACCGCACCAGCCATACCACGCGTCAACCCAGCGGCAACAGAGCAATAAAAGTCACTGAAAGTTTCAATATCCACCTCTGCTTCAGGAGCACTAATCGGATTCTCGTTTAATTCATTTATTATTTTCCACGATTCAGTGTAAAAAAAGTTAAGGATGAGTCAAATAAGGCAAGAGCATCAATATCTGATGAACTCAATCCACAACAGTGTAATGAGCAAATCTAGAAACTATCAGCTGAAATTCGTGATCTGAGAAAAGAAAATAGGGAGGTTAAGGCTAAAGTTGGTGAATATAATGATAAATTCGAACAACAAGTAAATGAGATAAAGCAATTGCAAGCTGAGATAAGCGAAAAGAACATACTATTATGCGATCTTGGCTGTCGAATGAATGATGATGACCGAGCAGCATCGGAGCAGTTAATGGATATCAGAGACCAGCGGCATAGTTTTGAAAACGTCCTCCAAAAATACAAAGATGAACTTCTAAGTGCCAAAAATAGTTTAATTGAGATGGAATTCTTACAGAAACAACTGTTAATCTCTATTGAAACCTTAACAGTGGAAAAGCATTAACAAGGTCACCCCTCAACATACACCCTCGCATAATTCGTCATGCCATGCAACTTCCTCAAACCATCACGAGGCTAAACCTCAAATTCTATTGTTTGGCAACAAATCGTGTGTTTCTGGAATCGGCTGGCTAATCATATCTGATTGCGATAGCAAATATGACATAAATAGCCAGTACTCTAATGTAACAGTGTCAGCTGAAACACTGATTAAGGACTTCGCCGACTTAGGTCGTAAGTTTTCAAATAATGATTATATTATTTTTTTTTACGGGAATAATGAACGCTCTACATGGAAAAGCTATTGATGATGCCTGCTGGGACGTAATCTTCGACCTGGCTAAAAAGACAAATTTAATAATTGTCGCTCCACCGTACTATTATAATAGAATGGTTTTAAATAACTTCATTTATAATCTCAATTTAGATATAAAAAACATATACAACAGAATAGCCTTAACTGCTCATACTTGTGTCCCGACAGTTTTATGTCTGCTTATGAGCTAATCCAAACTAACCCAAACTATTATGGAAATCTGAGCTGGGAAATCAAGCGTCGGATTTCCAAGTTTATATGCTCCGATTTAATCAAAGGTGTTTCTATAAATTTTCAACGAGCTATTGGACAGGCAACCCCCCGCTAAATAATAGTATAAATAATACTTCGTTGCGTGGCCCAGAAAAAACCTCATTACGTCGGTCTATTCAGAAGAGACTTGTATCTGTATATTATCAAAATGTTCGCGGACTTAGAATTAAAACCGTACGCTTTCAACAGGAAGTATTGAATTGTAACTACGACGTTATTGTTTTAACAGAGACGTGGCTGAATGAGGCTATTGCCAGTGAAGAGTTGTTTTCGGCAAACTACATTGTATATAGAAAGGATAGAGACCCTGTTCAATCCAGTAAGACGAGAGGCGGCGGAGTCTTGATCGCTGTGGAGTGTTCTCTTGAGGCCTCACTGTATAGTGTACCAGACAATAACATCGAACAATTGTGGGTTAGCGTTCGAATAGGTAATGCCCATAACATTGTGGGTGCATACCACCAGCCTCTGGTGCATCGACTTACGAAAACTTTGTGACATCTGTTAGTTCTATCGCGGATCATTTTCCTTCCACAAGGATGTTACTTTTAGGAGACTTTAATTTACCAAATTACACAAACTCATTTGTCCATATTGATGACCGAAACGCATTCAGTGGCGAACAAGATTCTTTTCTAAATTTGATTAACAGTTCTTTAGGTGCAAACACATTTTTTACTTCATGTAACGAATGTGAAGAAATTCTCTATGATTGTGCTTGTCTTAATGACCTTGTTCAATATAATACCGTTTCTAATACTCATAAAGTAAAACTAGATTTAATTTTTTCTAACCGCTCAGACATTTCAGTTTCGAATGCTGATTCGCCGCTGACTGCTGTCGATGATTATCATACCCCACTGATTGCGAATTTTTGTTATAATGTTGCGGATAACATAGTATCGGACTTGCAATCTACAGAATATAACTTTCCAAGTGCTGATTATGATCAATTACATAATTACTTCGAGCGCATTGATTGGAGCTTTTTATGTAATAATGATATCAACGAGGCTACTGAGATGTTCTATACAATTCTGAGCATTGCAATAGATTTGTTCGTTCCAAAGTTCAGGATTCCTGCTACAAAATATCCGGTCTACTTTTCAAAGGAAACAATTAAACTCTTAAAAAATAAAAATAAGGTTTTTCAAAAATATCGACGCACACGGCTACCCTATGAATATACAAACTATAAAGGATTAAGATCACAGTCTATACTTGCAATAAAAAAAAATTATGACTCTTTCATTCAGTCAACTCAGAATAATCTTCTTCTTCTTCATCAGCCTTCCTCCATCCACTTCTGGACATAGGCCTCTTCGTATCTCTTCCACGTCTGTCGATCTCTAGCAATTCGGGACCAGTTTTTTCCCACCACTTCCACAATGTCGTCTATCCAGCGTCTCTGTGGTCTACCTCTGCTTCGCTTGGTCTCCCTGGGTCTCCAGTGCGTTACCTTGACAGTCCATTTTTCGTCCTGCTGTCTTGCGACGTGATCTACCCAATGCCACTTCAGCTCTGCTACACGTGATATGACGTCAGCCACCTGCGTTTGCCTCCTGATTATTTCGCTTCTTATTCTATCTCGCAAGGACACCCCCAGCATAGCGCGCTCCATCGCTCTCTGTGTTCGTCTTAATCGGTTTGCACTTTTTTTTGTGATGGCCATTGTTTCGAGGCCATAAGTAGCCACGGGCAGAATACATGTGTCGTATACCTTACGTTTTAGGTTTATAGGGATTTCCTGATTTTTAAAAATATGTTGGAGTTTGCCGAAGGCAGCCCAAGTAAGTCCAATTCTTCTTGATATTTCTGCTCTTTGGTTTTCTTTTCCCAATTTAATAGTATGACCGAGATATATATATTCGGTAACATTTTCGATTATGCTGTTATCTAGGGATATATACAGTTGGTCTGGACTCATGATTTTGGTTTTTGCAGTGTTCATTTTTAAACTTATAGCTTTAGATGCCTCGTTCAGCTGCTGCAGCATTGCTCTCAACTCGTACGGGTTGAAGAATAATATTTTAAATAATACCAAAGCATTCTGGTCCTACTTAAGGTGTCAGCGAAACACAGTAGGATATCCCTCAAAAATGAAATTTAATGATTCAGTGACTGATGACCCAAAACTTATTACCGATTTATTCGCGGATTCTTTTCGTTCCGTATTCACAAAATCTAATCTAACATACGTCAAGGGCACACGTTCTTTGTCCACCAATGATAAAAAATATTTCCAGTATTGATATTGACAGTACCATTGTTTTCCAGAAGCTGGCCGACCTCGATGAAACAAAGGGAGCAGGGCCAGATGAAATTCCCCCACTGTTCATAAAAAATTGTAGCCCAACTTTGGTCTTTCCGCTATGCTATCTTTTCCAACTTTCTCTAAATTCAGGCCAATTTCCCAGTATCTGGAAATCGGCTTATATCACCCCAATCTATAAGGGCGGGGATAGATGTGATGTAATTACCGTCCAATATCCGGTCTAGACTGTATGGCAAAGGTTCTTGAGTCGATCAGTTGTTGAAGAGCTCCTTTCGTGCTTTCGTGGTATTATCTCAATACATCAACATGGCTTTCTCCCTGGTCGTTCTTGCCAAACTAATCTATGCATTTTTTCTCAATATTTAAGCTCTGCAGTGGATGCTGCTGCCCAGGTCGACTCAATCTATTTTGACTTTAAAAAAGCCTTTGATAGGGTGGATCACCACATCCTTACCGAGAAGTTGAAGACTTTCGGCATTGCAGATCCTTTACTATCTTGGTTTTCGAGTTACCTATGTAACCGTATACCACGTGTTAAAATCAATGGCGTCCTGTCGAGAGACATTACTGTAACCTCCGGAGTCCCTCAAGGGTCACACTTGGGTCCGTTTCTATTTCTCATATTCATAAACGATCTTACGAATTCACTTAAAGATTACAACTTCCTTTTATACGCAGACGATCTCAAGATATTTTACAAAATCACAAATATTAACGAATGCTTCAACCTGCAACATGCAATAGACATTTTAGCTACTTGGTGTAAAACAAACCAAATGGAACTGAATACTTTAAAGTGTAAGGTTATATCCTTTTCTAGGAAAAAAGCACCTGTACTGTATCATTACTCCATTTCCAACACTCCATTACCTCGAGTTAATGTAATTAATGACCTGGAAGTTCTATTCGACAGCGAATTGTGATTTAATAATCATATTAACTACATTTTGTCCAAATCTTTTAAAATGGCAGGATTTATAATGAGACGTTGCTGGGAGTTCTCTAATATTGAAGTTCTAAAGTCACTATATTATTCTCTAGCTCGAAGTCATCTGGAATACTGTTGTATAGTCTGGGCGCCTTATTATAAAACTCATATTGAACGAATTGAGCGCGTTCAGCTTAAGTTTGCGAACTTCTTATTATATAAATTAGGTATAGACAAGAGTACGTTGTCACATCACCAGCGATTGTTAATGTTGAACTTGGACAGCCTGGAGAAGCGAAGAATCTTTTGTAGTTGTAGGTCTAATTACGTTTTTAACGCTTGTAGTTTGTAATTTACAATAATTGTTATTTATGTACCATTTGGAATTTAATTTCTGTAGTGTACTGTACTAATAAATAAATAAATAAATAAATAGCTGTTTCGTGTAGATTCCCTAGAAACAAACTCCATTCTTAAAATGTGAATCTATTAGGCCAAAATAAGCATAGATAGATAGATAGATAGATAATTTATTGGTGTCAATAACTTTACAGTCTTACACAAGTCATAAAATTAAGAAGAATGAAGTACATGAGTTGTTAAAAATAAGGTTCAATCACTAAGAAACAGAAAACAAAATAACAATAGAAACAATACAAACCTACTACGCACAAGTCAACATAATTTAAAATGACAGACAGACAGAACCGTATAAATATAGACAAATATGCTATTAAGTATAGATTTAGGATATCATAACATGGGCATAGGCTGGTTAAGGATACAATAATAATAAAATAAAATGCACCTACACTACAATAAATTTTACTAGAGCAAGTCTTGATCAGGATCTGAGCACATATGTCATATATTCAGAGGCGTGGTTATAAACTCATCAACAGAGTAAAAGTTGTGTTTTAAGAGAGTATCTCTGATCAGAACTTTAAATTTTTTCAGAGTCAGCTGGCGAGTGGAGCATTGTAATTTATTGTAAAGATTAAGGGGCAGTGAATTATTTTTTGACTTTTGCAGTTTTAGATAAGGGGGCCGTAATTGCTCTGCACCTCTCGTGTTATAAGAATGAAAATCGACATTTTTTTTATATTCATCTTTATTTTTATGAGTTTCAACGAGGCAGTTAAGGATGTAAATACATGGAAGGGTTAAAATTTGTAAATCCATGAAAAACGGCCGACAGTGGTCCCTACAGTGAAGACCCAAAATTATCCTCAAAGCTCTCTTCTGGAGTCGAAAAACTCTTATTGAGTGAGAAGAATTACCCAAAGAACCACACCATATGAGATGTGTGAATAAAAAAATGCATAGTATGCACTTAAAAGACCGCCCATATCCATAAAGCCTCTAAGCTGTCTCAGAAGAAATAAGCTTGAAGAGAGTCTTTTGCATAAGCTATCTATATGGGCATGCCATGTCAACCCATCATCCACAATCAAACCCAGCAGTTTAACACGTTCTCCACTGCGGACCTGAAGATTACTTGACAGAATCAGCCTCTGGGCTTTGTCCTCATTTAAGGTAAGTTTATTTCCCTCAAACCATATCCTGGCCCTTGACATAACAGAAATCAAGCTGGTCTGCAGTTCCTCAACACTCTCGGAGGATGAAAGCAATGTTGTATCGTCAGCAAATAAAAAACAGGAATTCTGCTCCAGAAACGTACATAGATCATTGATATAAAGTGTAAATAGTATGGGTCCGATGACTGACCCCTGTGGGACTCCAAACTTACTTGTTAGTAAGGTAAGATCTAAAGAAAGCCAGGGCAACTCCTCTAAAGCCATAAAATGCTTCCAACTTATTCAGCAGGATCTCTGGGTGGACACAGTCGAAGGCCTTGCTGAGGTCGCATAGAGTCAGACCAGTATGCTTGCCCCCTTCAAGGCCCACGACAATGCTATTAACCATGTTGAGAATTGCTTGGGTTGTTGATAGACCAGTTCTAAAACCAAATTGGCCAGGATGCAGGAGGTTATGATGATCTAAGTAGTTAGTCAGTCTAGTCTTAATCAATTTCTCAAACACCTTTCCAAAAATGGGTATAATGGATATGGGTCGGTAGTTTGATGGGTCCTCCCTCTCGCCCTTTTTAAAGATCGGTATAACCCTGCTAACTTTGAAATTTTCTGGAAAAAGCCCTTGCTCAAAGCATAGATTGAAAATTAAGGTCATTAGAATAGCCAGAATGTCCTTGGTATGTTTTATAATAACACTATTTAATTGGTAAACATCAACAGCCCTAGAATGTTTTAAACTATTTATTGCTTCGATGACCTCACTAGGAGTAACGGGGCTAAGAAAAAAAGAATTGGCACATGAGGGCATTGAAAGCATTGAAAGTGCAGTCAAATTGACACTGGAATCAGGAATCCTTTTAATGAGCTTTTCGGCAACGGTCACAAAATAGTCGTTAAAAGTCTGAGGATCAATACAAGTTGAACCACCGCTGTTACAACCATTGTTAGACTCGTAGTTGATCAATTTCCAGCTATCTTTTACCTTGTTTGTTGAGTCAGAGATAAAACCCTGATAGGCAGTTCTTTTGGTTTCCTCAAGGCACTTTTTGTATAATTTTCTAAAGTGCCGATAGGCTCTCATGGACTCTTCATTACCAAAGAAGTCGGCTATTGATTTGAGAGCTTGTAGCTTATTTCTCATGTCATGCAGTTCCTGGTTAAACCAGTTGACAGGAGCAATTTGCTGGGAGTTGGGCACCCTTTTCAAGGGAGCGTGTTCACACACTATGTTGCTGTAAGTATTGATCAGAAAATCAGACATTCTTGAGGCCGATTCTAACTCATAAAACTCAGACCAATCCAAACTCTGTAGCGCAGTACTCATTCTAAGCAAGCCCACCTCAGAGATCGACCTTCTGTATGAATGCCCATGTCGATGGATTGATTGGGAAACCCTAAAGTAAAATGTCAGCCCATAGTGATCTGACAGACACGGATCCAAGATTGATGCAAGAGACATATCACTCGACAAATTGGAAAAAACATTATCAATGCATGATACAGCCCGACCAAAAACACGGGTTGGCATGCTAATTTTTATTTCAACATTGAAAGAGGTTAGTAAATAGGTAAGCTCCTGCACAGAGGGAGAGGTATCATGTAAGAAGTTGATGTTGAAATCACCGACCACAATAATATTTTTATATTTAGCTGTTAACTCAATAAGAAGGAGTTCAAACAGCACAAGAAAATCATTCAAATTCCCATTACATGATCTGTAAACTGTGACAACAATAGTGTGTTTCATGATTTCAATGCCACAAAACTCAGCTGTAATCTCTTTGGAAAATTTGCCAAGATCTATGCAGATACAGAGATTCGAAATTTCAGCTTTAACCAGAGTGACCACGCCTCCATGTCTCTGCTCGGATCTACAAAAAGAGGTAATCATTGAATAATTAATTATTTTAACCTTTGCTAATTGTTCAAAAGTTAACCAATGCTCAGCCAAGCGAACAACATCAAAAGTACTTTTGTTTAAGAATAAATTTAGCTCATTCAATTTGTTAGATAGACATTGGATATTAACAAAGAAAATATTTACATCTAAAATTTTGACTGATGGATTGCGAACTAGTATGCTCCTCTGTTGCTTTGTGCCCTCCAAAAATTTCCTCCACTGGGTCGAGAGTTTCCAGGTCTGCGTCCTGTCCTGCTATTAAAATTCTGTCCTCTGCTCGGTGCATAGTGCCTCCAGACCTTAACATACACTCCTTTGGGCCAGTATTCTGCACTGAATATATGATCTAGGTGTTCCTGAGGAAATGTCAATTTGAAAGAGTGTGCGGTGTCACTTCCTCTTAGTTTTGTGACCGAAACATGATCAGTGTGTACCTGTGGGGCTAACTTTTGTATATGTCCCCTTACCATCTGCTCAGTCACAACAATGCTAAGATTAGAAAGATGTAGGGAGGCCATAGGTGGAGCAGCACAGAGATCCTTGGTGGGATCCAAAAAGCCATCTGAAGCTCCAACCAAAACCCTCGGTCCTTGTGGAGCAGCTTCCAAAGGCAAAAAAGCGCTCTCCGCATCCTTAACAATCCCGCTGTAGCCCCTCCTCTGAGAAGGCTGACCGTTCTGTGGAAGAAGTTGGTCCTGGTGCTGGCGGTCGTCCCTTGTCGAATGTTCCAGGCCTGACCGCTGATTGTCTGTGGCCACATCTGCAGTAAGACCAATAAATTTTCGCAAATTTGCCTCATCAACAGCCCTCTGGATCTGTTTTGGGTTGATAGTTGGCTTACTGAACTTGGTAGGAGATTTTGGAGCCCTTAAGTTCATGGAAGTTTCCTGCAAAGCAGATGCAGATAGAGAAGGCCTCTTCCTTCCTGGGGGAGACTCAGGCTGGCTCCCAGGCAACTGCTTATCAAAATTTTTCACGAGAGTTCTACCCAAGCTATCGATTTGAAGCTGACAAGAGGACTTTATAGAATCAGACATACTAGAAAGGGAAATCTTGAGGGTGCTTTCTATGTCGACCTTTAACTGGTCTAAATGGGAATGTAATTTGGTAGTAATATCATTAATAATTGGTTCCACGTTATCATTTGTATCATTTGTATCATACCTGTCACTGATAACAGCAAGGGGCTCTTTCCAGGTTACTGTCAATTTGGTTTGAACAGTTCTGAAGAATACTGCTGTTGGAGTCTGCTATATAAAATATAGCTCGAACATTTCTGTTATGAATAGATTTTTCATTCAAGCTCAAGTGTATTACAGCCTTAATAAGTCATGATGGCTATCCTTTAATTGCTTATTGTTTTAGAGTTAATCCACAGTTAATTTAGGGTTTCTTTCATTATATTCTATTTGCCTATATGTCTTTAATTCTAGGTCAAGAGAGAGAAAATATCTGAGATATCAGAAGCGACAAGTACTAGAAGCTCAGTGAGCTCCACCACATCCAGTATAGTTGAAATTAACAAAGAAAACGTTAAAGTGGAAAAAGATGGAATGCCTGCTCCCAATTGGATACCGCCGAAAAAAAAGGTCAAGGAAATAAAGGCAGAAAGAGCTTCCACTAGAACCAGAACCACGAGAACTAAAGGAAAGAAAGGTATACTGTAAAGAGTTATTCAAAGCCATCTGGAAATGTCAATTTTTACTAATCTATTGTAAACTTTGATCACAATTATTGATAAAAGTACGAATTTAATTTTCTTGCTTTCAGCAATAAGAGATTCAGATGTTATCGTTCAAGATGCGACAATAACAACTATAAATTTGTTAGACTCAGATGAGTCAGATGCAAAAGAGACCCAAATCAAAAGAAGGTAATTATTTTCAAAAATTGTATCTTGGTACTACTTAGAAGATAAGTTTACTATATTAGTGTGCAAATGTCATTCATTTGCCCGAATTAAACAATAAAAAATATATTTAACATTTTTGCAATGATAATAAATGAACAAGACAAAGTTGAAAAATCTTAGATACACCTTATTAAATTGAGATATCCTTTTAACATTATAACATTCTAATCTTCATGAGCTTGAGGTGCTTTTTTGTTCTACATTATATTTTCTCTGTGAATGAAGGCCCTGTACATTTGTAATGTATTCAATCTTTTAATTGATTATTTTTTGGCATTAATTATGTCTAGTAGAAAAAGTTCTGTTTTATTATTTTGACAGCACAAGAACCAAGACGCGAAAGCAGGCACAGGCGCTCGATAGTGTCGTTGAAGCAGATACTGGACCCACTAGAAGTACTAGAACAAAGACGCGACAGATAAAGGAAGAACTAAATAAAGACAATGAAGAAGTAAAAGAACCACGTAAGTATTTGTAGACCAGACTTATTAGATAAGGTGGTAGTTTTGACTTCTCTAATAAGAGCTATATGATACTGGCGTGGGGCTATTCTGCCTATGCCTCAATGATCTTTAATACCAACTGAAACTTGAAATTGTGTAATGTGTGTTAAGAGAAATTTGCATATTTTCAATTCTCATGAAATACATGAATATAATATTAATTTATCAATAAATAAGTTTATTGATTTTTCTTTGCTTTATGTAAACAAAGTAATTTTATGTTTATTCTTTATTTTTTTGCACCTGTTACGCAAGCTATGCAGATGTTGAGTGGCTTCAAGAAACATTCTAGGGCTGTTTCCATCAGACTTTTGTATTATTCATTTTAACATAAGTTCGATAATTTAAATGTGATGTTCACATCACCCAATAAAATAGACGTGTTCTAGGTCGCTGCGTGTATATTTTGATTGTTCATGGTGTTTCTTGTGAATAATATTGTTGTGTTTTGTGTCAAAATCTTTGTCAGTGTGATCTACATCATAGCCCTAATTACAGTTCAGAATTCCGTATTGCTAATCAGTTATCCTAATTTCCATTGAATATAATAGCAGGAATGTGCAAACAATAGCTCAATATAAACAAACACATAGAGAGTGCTATTTATCTGCTGCCCGAACTGTAGGATTGCAGCTAAGAAAGCGCTAATTCATAATGAATGTTCTCATCATTTGCAAGAGGAGATACAGCTACTAAAAAACACCATAACAGACAAGTAACAGATTATTGAAGAGAAAAATAAGATTATTAATTTGCTAAACAAAGACTCCAACAGCACAAAGATTATTATAGAGGATCCAAAGCCATCACTAAGGAGGAAACCTATAACTAGGCAGGAGGTATCTGATGCCATTGCTCGGGCAGAGACAACAACAGTGGCGGATTTGCAGTTTCGGCCGCCCTAGGCCCCAAGCTATCAGCCGCCCCTTTCTCAGCATCCACCATAGTTTTTTTTATGGCAGTGACACACACACTAAAGGGAGATCCTATGGCGCTCGACGAGCGGTGTGTGTGCGAAGATGTTAATTGACACGGTTCTTGAATATTTGTGGGTTGTAATTAGTGGGAAACAGATGTCCTGGAAGTGAGTTCCACAGTGATGCAGTGTGCCAGACAAAGGAGTTCTGGTAAAGCGATGTTCTAGGTGTTTCTAGTTGTACGACGAACTGGTGCGCTCCTGCCGTCTGTCGGGACTGCCTGACAGGAGTTGCCAGGGGCGGGATTATGCGGGCCAAATCCTGGGAACATCTGCCGTGAAAGTATCTGTAAAACAGAGACATGTCGGCCACATGTCTGCGATGTTCCAAACTATCCAGATTCCGGGTCAACTCCGGATCGCCGACGAGACGCACAGCCCTCTTCTGAATGGAATCCAGCAGCTTTAAGGTATGCTTTGGTGCGGCACCCCAGATATGTGAGCAATATTCTAAGCACGGTCTTATTTGCGCTTTGTACAGCAAGAGCAACTGCTGCGGTGTATAGAGTTTTTTGTTGCGAAATAGCGCACCAAGCTTCTGGGAGGCTGATTTTGCGATGTTAGCAACATGGTCATGCCATGACATATTGCTGTTGACCGAGACACCCAGCAGCCCGATTGACGAGGATGAAGGAATGGTCGATCCTGCCATAATGATGTCAGGGCCCGCTGTATTGGCCCTCTTAGTAAACGTTGCGGCTTGGGTCTTTGCTGCATTGAACTGGACCAAATTTCGGTCGCCCCAAGTTTGAACTTTCTCCAGGTCTTGATTAATTGCTGTAATCTGCTCCTGTCTGCGGTGATGAGTCTCAGTCGCTGGTAAGGGTTTTTCTGATCTAAAGTGGGAGACAAGGGTACTGTCACCTGCAAAACTGTAAACAGGATTATTCGTTTCGATCAGCAGGTCATTAATATAGATGAGGAACAGAGTTGGTGAAAGTATTGCGCCCTGAGACACGCCCGCGTTGATGGTGAATGTGTCCGAGATATGTCCATCGACTGCAACATGTAGGGATCGGTTCTTAAGGAAACTGGCCAGCCAGCTGCAGAGAGAGGCGGGCAGTCCCAAGGACGGCAGTTTGTTGAGCAGTCCGTCATGCCAAACTCTGTCGAATGCCTTTGAAATATCCAACGCAATCGCTCGAGACTCTCCGTAGTTTTCAATTGCCATACTCCATATATGAGTGACATAGGCCAATATATCTCCTGTCGATCTCTCTTTGCGAAAGCCGTATTGATTATCGCTGATTATTCTGTTGCTCTCGAGGTACTTGAGTAGTTGCTGGTTGACTACACGTTCCATGACTTTGGAGATTATTGGAAGCAAGGCAATCGGGCGATAGTTTGAGGGCGTGGTTTTCTTGCCTTTTTTGGAACAGGTTGCACTCGAGCGACTTTCCAAGAGGATGGGTAAATCCCTTTTCTGTAAGAAAGAGAAAAAAGCCTGGAAAAAACAGGTGTTAGTTCGTTGGCGCAGTTCTTTAGCACGATGGCAGGTATTCCGTCCGGTCCTGATGCCTTTTGCGTATCAAGTTCTTTAAGGATTTTGCGAATATCACGATGAGAAAACTTGACTTCTGCCATGGTGGTGTTGATGTTCGGTATAGTGGGGAGAGTCTTGCTTTGGGGCACGTCTAAGGTAGAGTGCGATGAAAACATTTTGGCGAGCATGTTTGCTTTTTCCTTGGCTGTAGTCGCCGTGATGCCACGTTCGTCCGTCAAAGGTGGGAGAGACGTTTTTGTAAAGTTGTTACTTACTGCCTTTGCTACCGACCAGAAATTCCTGGAGCCACTGGGGCATTGCAAAAGTTTATTCCTGATCCTTTGATTGTGTTTGTCCTTAGTTTCGTCGATCACACGCTTGCACTCGTTTCTCGCTTCGATAAAATAATTGCGATTTTCAGCGGTCTGATTTTGCTGCCAGTACTTATAGGCTTGCTGTTTCCTTCCTACAGCTCTTTCGCATCTTTTGTCGAACCAGGGCTTTCCTTTTGATGGTAACTTGATGGAATTTGGGATGTATGCTTCCATTCCTGAGGAGATTACTTGCATGATCTCTTCGCAGCAGTCTGACGGGTCGTCAGTGGCAAAGCAGACGTCGAGCCAAGGAAAATCTTGGTAAAACTGCCTCAGATCGTCCCAGTTTGCAGAATTATAATGCCAGATTTTGCGAGGCAATGGTGGATCCTTCTGTATGAGTGGCAATTCACAAACCGTTGTAATAAGTTTGTGGTCGGAGGTACCTAATGGCGGACCAACTGTAACCTTGTACTGGTCAGGATTGGTGGTCAGAAAAAGATCCAGGAGGGCGGCGAATTCGCCCCTCTCTGAGATTCGAGTTGGTTCGTCTACAAGTTGAGTAAGTCCGCAGCTGATGGCAAATGCTTCAGCCTCTCTACCTTCGTTGTCGGTCTTGTTGTGATGTTTGAGCCAGTTGGTGTTGTGGGCATTGAAGTCTCCCAGAATGATTATTTCTGAACTGGGGTGATCGACCTGTATTGAGTCAAAGGTGGTACCTAGTGTTGAGAAAAAGCTTTGGTAGGCTCTATCGCTCGGAGGGCGATAGAGACAACATATAAACTTGGTTAATCCCTTGGCGGTGAACTTGAGCCACATGACGTCAAGGTTGTTCGGTTCGAGTGTTTCCTCGCGGTGACATGAGAGGTCGCTTCGGACAAAAAGGCATATTCCGAACTTATATCTAAATCGGGTATGTAAGTCGTAACCAGGATAGAGGTAGTTCACTGTTGTTGTTGTAGAACATACTTGTGTTTCTGTAAGGGCCAATATGTGTGGTCTATTTGCTTGTAGATGTTGGTGTACCGAATTTATGTTTGTATTTAGGCCTCTTATGTTGCAGAAATCTATTCTAAATTGGTTCGGTATCTTTGCTGTCTGTAAAATGCGGAATGAAGGGCTCCCAGGGCCACCCAGCGCCCGGAGATCCGAATGGCCGGGGAGTTTACCTCCGGAATATTTTGATCCCGGAAGCACCATCATGTCCATATAATCCTACTGTGAAACCCGGCATCACCAGCGCGGAAGCGGAACGTGATTTGGGAAAACCACTTAGCGCTCCCCAATTCTGGTGGGGTGGTCTTTCACCGGACGATGC
>MU191359.1:7564-36188 GCA_016904865.1 Pissodes strobi
TATCTTGAAACATCTAAAAGCAGTGTACTAATTATCCCTAGTGTTATAGTTTATGAAGTCCAGAGATCTCAGCTACTTGGAGAAGAATCCGGGGAAACCGTCTGAAAGATTTTCTACGTTTCATGATCTAAGAATATGTTTGTCACTTTATTCTAAAGACTTTTTCTTCAAACTTTTTCTTTACAGAGGTTTTAGCTCATATCTGATGAAAGTGGCCGTTTTCCTGGAGGGAGGACTATAATCAGCATGCGACAAAACAATATGTTCATAATTTTGATCGAAAAATATGAAAATACGTAGAAATTTAAAACGACTCAAAATCTCATACATTTTGAATTCATGATCCATTTTGGTACATTTCATTAGAGTCTGAACCGACCTTAATTAGTTGCATTTGGTTGAAATTAATCTGGTTGCCTAAATGTTGCAATTTGTGGTATGACGTAATGCTGACCATTTTCAAAACATCGACAATTTATTTTCATTTTGTAAATTGTTTTTATTTTTATTTATATTATTTGGTTCTCGGTAGTAGAAAAAATAATGTAAAGAACCTTTTTGTACTCATGTGATTGTCACCGTCGCACACTGGGGCAACGGGCCTCAAAACCTGGCCATAAATACTAACCGGTGTAAAAATGTATTTAAACGGTTTTAAAACATAATTTATTTAATATAACTTATAGTATTGTTTACTTCACATTTGACGTAACGGAAAACAAACATTTTATTTGCTGTGAGGTATGAAATATAATAATTCTAAAGACGGAACCTATTAATAACATACAGATTTTTCCTTTAACTATACTGACGTTTGAAACAAAGCAAAGCAAAAAATCAAACTAAACAATACGAAATTGCGAACTTAAATAAAAAGGTTTTTGACGATTTAATAGTTGGCATCGTCATCATCATCATTGTCTTCATCACTGTCAGTAGTCTTCTAAAACATTCAGTAATTGTAGGAGGTAATAACAGATCTAAGGCTTCTTTTGGAAGAGACTGCATTTTTTTTTTCTGGGAAGTTTTCTTTTGGATGAAATTACGGGATCCGAACTCAACAAAAATAAATTTAAAATGTCCTCGTTTGATTCTAATTTATTAAGAAATCGATCTGATGATCGGTGTATAGTCATCCACTTAGATTTAAATTCTGTAAATCCCCAAGTTGGTTATCGGGAATTTTTAGGGTTTGTTGGAGCTGATTCCTTAAAAAGCTAAACTGGTCGTCTATCCTTGGTTTCTCACAACTTCGCATAATGTTAAAAAGCTCTCTTCGTGTCGTAATTATGGTGTATGAAGACGTTCCTACAAAAAAGACGATTTAAATTAATACATACATTCGAATATTTTAAAAACAATTTTTATCACATAAAAACATTGCAACATATCTTAAGCATTATCTGTGCCAATCGCAAAAATTAGCAAAAAGTTATATATTCCCTAATTTTAGAAGAAAAATGCATTTTTTACTTGTAAAAAACAATGCTCGATGTCAAACTAAAAGCTTACTTGATTTGTTTCAAAGTCAAGTCAAAGTCAAAAATAGCTTTATTGTATAAGGAAACAAATTCTCATTTACAAAGCTTGTCGAATAAAAGGAAATATACAAATATAAGGCTTAAAAGCTAGTGAAAAATATAATCCCAAGCTTACCAAACATTGCACATATTTACAAAACACACAATACAATATCAATGAGTGACAAAACAAGTTAAAAATAAATAAAAACACAGTTGTTGACAATTCAAGTTAGATTCTACCGGGTTGGTATTATTTTTACCTCTTAAATCATTACGATTTTCCAAGGTTCTCCCGGTCTGTTTCTAGAGTTCGCAATTCTACTTTTAAAATGTAGCTGCTTAGCGGATTTTACAGTTTTCATAAAATAAGTGTTTTCTAAAAACTCCCTCGTATGACACTGTACCTGAGACTACGTCCCTAAATTTTGCATTCGGTTTACAAATTACCTGCAACTTATATCTATCTTTTATAGCATTATGCAAGGGATTATAGAGTCTTTTTCCAAAATCATCTGTTAAAAGAAGCACATTATTAACATGATTTATTGTGGTATCAGTATTAAGTGGGTGATAGATGTTGGCAACCGCTTCCTGACTCAATTGTTCAGGTTCACTGCCTGAGATTTCCACTACAAAATTTACCTTTTCTGATGTTGATGCTGTTGCAACATTGCCGGTTGTTTCCCTCAATATATTATCTTTTTGTTGTTTAAGAACCACTATTTCATTCTTCAGTTTGTCTAATTCAGCAGAATTGAAACGATTTTCATCTTTCATCATTCTTAATGCTGTAACCATATCTCTATTAATCTCATTTAAATCTTTTAAATCAGTTTTCAGTTTATTCACATTTTGAATATGGGTTTAAAGTACTTCATCCAAAGAATTTTTTTTGATCCATTAAAGTATTAATTTCCTTTTTTAGTTCTACAATTTCTTCTCTTTTCCTGTTTACTTCACAAACTAGTTTCCTTTCACTTTCATATACCTCCTCCTCGAAGTCCTGCGTCTTTCTCCTCTCTCTTTTATGCATACTCCCTATATAACTGATCTCTTTTTGCAGCGAAGCCACCTCCACTTGTAATTTCTGAATAGTGCTTGCTTTGTCAGCTTCTGTATCTTCCAACTTTTGTTCTGTTTCTGTAATTTGATTTTTTAGAAGATGCTTCTCCTTTTGTTATTTTTCTATTTGGTTAACAGCCTGCTGCAGTAAATTATTATCATTTAGACCATTTTCCTTGCATTCTCTTGAGCAGTATATATTAGCACAATGGTGCAAGCCGCTCTAGACTATAATATGCTCAATAAAATATCATTGGAGTTCAATTAATGTTTATAAAATGTTCATTCACAGATGTCTTATCTTCTTGCCCAAAAAAGTTGTAAAATATATCTTGAAGAATACATCGGAATTTAACAATAAGAGGCAGCAAAAAGTATTGAAATAAATTTTGGTGTGCTTATCATTTAATTAATAGAATAAGATTAGAAACATTTTTCATTGTTTCTGTAAAAAGCAGAGAAGTAGAACTGTTTATTATTAACTCACTGCATAGCCAATTTTTTTCCACACACTTTGGTACTAAACACAAATTATTTCAACTTCTCTGTCCGCGTCAATTGATAAAATTATGAGAGCGATTTTATTGCTGCTTTGTCAAACTCGATCCACTCTGTTTTCATGAAATTAAATGTGAAATTTTTATAAAACTTTTGTTTCAACTTACAAAAGCTATTTTTTAAATTAACCACAACTATATTAAAACAAATATGCATTGATGATAATATACATATCTGCAATTTCTGCCTCCATACCAAAAATTCAAAATATAAACTCACACAACCACTAACAAAATATTAATAACTGTATAGATTATGCTATCTTTTTAAAATAAGCAAGCAGTTTGAAATTTTTCTAATCATTTGCTACAGCTAGTAAACAATCGGAGTTCTTATCATGGGAATTGAATGCGTTTTTTATACCTCAATAGGTGTACTTCGTTTCAGCCAAATACCACCGTTTTTATTATTACTGATTTTTTTTTAATAGATGCCAAGTTTATACCTGTTTTTCCCCAGTGTGCGCGAGACGAAATTTCACATTCATAAAAAAGAGTAACTTTACGGATTACTTGTTACATAAATAGCCATTTTCCTCTCCTACTACACTGGGTGGTGGTTGTCTTCATGTTAGACAAAAAAAAAACAAAGTTAACGCACTTGCAACTAGGCGATTTTTCTCGATCTACTTAATATTTGGCTACGTTATTAAATCCAAATTCAGGTCGAACACTGGATTGATGTAGCTAATATTTGGTGAACACCCGTATGTAATTATTATGTTTGGAAGAAGACATTTCCTTTTACTTTATTTTTTCACTATTTTTAGATTATAATATATTTCGTTATCGCTGTAGCTCATTACATCAGGCTTTCACCAATTGAATTTAATAGAAATATCAAACAAAAAAACATTTTGTTTTGCTTTATTCGACAATAACTTTTTCAATATTTAATGACTTTAGTTTTTTATTTTTGAGAAGCTGCACATTTTATGTTGTATCTACTTCGGGTTAGGTTATAAGTGCATTAAAATATTTATTATTAAAAAAGCGAAGAATGCTGTTTTTCCGACTTTACGATAGTATGGCGTGTTGCAAGTGTGAAAAAGTTAAATCCAAAAGAGATTGATGGAGTATCATGGATCACTTGTGACATCTGCAGCATGATCTATTGTCTGAATTGTTTTCCACTGGCCTCATTTGAACTACGAGTAATTCCTCTGAAAAAGAGAGTGCTATTTATCTGCTGCCCGAACTGTAGGATTGCAGTTGAGAAAGTGCTAATTCATAATGAACCTTCTCATCATTTGCAAGAGGAGATACAGCTACTAAAAAAACCATAACAGACAAGCAACAGATTATTCAAGAGAAAAGTAAAGACTCCAACAGCACAAGGATTATTATAGAGGATCCAATGCCATCACTAAGGAGGAAACCTATAACTAGGCAGGAGGTATCTGATGCCATTGCTCGGACAGAGACAACAAACCCTAGCTCCGAAAATCTCCCATATCATGACATCTGGCTCAACTTCTAGGGTGATGAGAGGGACAAACAATGATATACCAGCTCTAAAAGCAGCGGAAAGTCAATGGCTTTATGTCCAGGGTTTGGATTTAAATGTGTCCAACCAAACTCTTATGAACTACCTTAAACAGCTGAGCTGTGACAAGATAGAATCAAAATCTTATACTCAATCTGCTTTTAAATTAGCAATAAAGCCTGAGGATGAAAATAAGCTTTATAATGGTGACTTGCGGCCCAAAACAGCCATAATAAAACCCTTTGTGTTTGAATCCAACACAAGATCTTACAACAATGAACGGCATGGCTACTCTCGCAATTACTTTAACACGCCTCGAAATTTTCACAAAGAGCAACATTACGGGAGACCTTATAAAGTCCAAAGACTTACCTGATGAATATGCACAACTAAATACTAAAAGCCTTTCCATATACTACCAAAATGTAAGAGGTCTTCGAACAAGAACTAAGGAATTTTCAAATAATATAAATATAGCGGGATATGATGTGCTAATACTAACGGGAACTTGGTTAAATGATGATTTTTACAATGCTGAGTTTGGTTTACAGAATTATGCAATCTTTAGAAAGGATAGGGATCAGAGAACAACCTGAAAGTAAATATTTTAAACTCTCCACATCCGTCAGCTAGACATGAATTGTGGGTGAGGGTGTGTGTAGGAAACTGTGTTTTTGTGTTCTGTGCGGTTTACTTTCCACCTGCAACAAATGTTGGAGAATATGAACTTCATGCGGGGAACATTGAACATTTTACGAATGATTTTGATGATGTATCTGTCTACATAATGGGTTATTATAAACTACCTAATTTAGTCTTCTTTGAAAACGATAATTATAATTATTCAGAGATCAAAAATAATTTAGCAAATGAATGTATAACGGTAACTATGTGTTAGTCAAATTTAAAACAGGTCAATATCATTCCTAATGTAAATAATGTATTTTTAGATTTGATATTTACAAATAATTGTTACTTAAAAGTAGTAACTGCTTGGGATAGCTTGGTAAAATGTGATAAATATCATCCAGCTTTGTTATTCGATGTTAAGATTTATGATATACACAGTTCTCCTGATAACCATGTGGAATATAGATTTGATTTTGGTAACTGTGACTATACTGGGATAAATTATTATTTGCTGAATGTTGATTGGGATTTTGTTTTGGTATTTAATCATAGATTACTGTCTGAATGAGTTTGTACCAAAAATAGCTATTAAATGCGATTTTAAGTTTCCTGCTTGGTTCAGTCAAGAACTCGAGAAATCTCACTATAGAAAAAAAGAGGTCTCATAAAATTTATAAGTCAAATCCAACTACACAGAATTATCACAGTTTCTGTGAACTTCGAAGACTTGGTAGGGGTGTATCTTGTATCTGTTATAACAATCATATCCAAAACGTAGAACAAAGTATCAAAAATTATGTCAAATCCTTCTGGAAATATGTAAACAAAAGAAAAGATCAAGATAATATCCCTAATTTAGTTAATTATCAAAATATAGAATTTTCAGATCCAACTGATACACAGCATTTCTCATCTGTATATGAAACTGAAATAAATATACAAAAAATGCCTCCTCGACTATCCACAAATGATCTCCACATAAGCTCTTATAATTTCAAAATATCAGAAATTTGGGACCACTAGAAAATATAAATACAAATAAGGGGCCTGGTTCAGATGATCTTGCTCCTGGCTTTCTGAAGAAATGTTCCTTTTATCTGTCAAAACCTTTATGGCTGCTTTTTTACAATTCACTGTCTAGGGGTATTTTCCCGACCAAATGGAAAACTACATACGTCACACCTAGATGAAAGAATAGTGGTAACAATAATGATGTTTCAGATTATACACCCATCTCTAGAGTTTCGCAAATACCAAAGGTTATGGAGGCGATAATTACAAATTATCTAGGAAAAGTATTCAAAAACCTTAATATAACAAATCAGCATGGTTTTGTAAAAGAGAAATCCATAACTACAAATCTACTTTTACACTGATTTTATTTATGAAAAACTGGAAAATGGTTACAATGTTGACTCAATATATACAGATTTCTCGAAGGGCTTCGGTAAAATTAATCATGGTTTGTTAATAAATAAACTTTATTGTGGAATTTCGGGAACCTTTTTGGACTGGTTGGGCTCATTTCTGACGGATAGGCAACAAATCGTAAAGGTCAATAATCATTATTCTGACCCTATTAATCTGACTTCTGGAGTACCTTAGGGGGCACATCTATCTCCTTTTCTGTTTAATATGTTTATTAACGATATAGAAAGTTGTTTCGCCCATTCTAAATTCATTTTTATGCCGATGACCTCAAAATCTTTAAAAAAATAAAAAACGATAACTGCTCTAAACTTTTACAGGAAGACCATGATAGATTTTATACATGGTGTAATGAAAACAAAATGTTCTTAAACATTAGTAAATGTAAATATATCAGGTTCAGTAGATCTTTAATAAGGGATTGCCCCAACTACCACATCAATGATAACAGTCTGGACAGGGTGGATATATGTGAGCCTATAGTCCTGGTGGACTATAGACTCACATTTTCGGCTCATGTGGGAAACTGTCGAAATCAGGCCCTGCGTATCTTGGGTTTTATTAAGAGAAACATCCGATTTTAAGAATATAGATGCTATAAAGCTACTATATACATCATTGGTTAGGCCACACCTGGAAAATTGCTCGGTTGTTTGGAATCCCCATTATCAGATCTATATTGACAAATTGAACAGTGTCCAGAGAAAGTTCTTGAGATACATAGCTTTTAAAAAGAGCATTCCTGCGGAAGATAATAATTACAGTGATCTAGAACAAACACTAAATATTCATGAAAAGTGCAAACTCATTTAATGGTGATCTGTTTGCAGAATCTTTGACTTCTTTAAAGAGTAAGTTAAGAAATTGAGATAAATCATATTTTCTACTTAAAATGGTTATTCCTAAGTGTACTGATCTGTAGGGTATCTGTATGAGTGGTTTTTTTTATGAATGTGTTTAGTGTTCTAATTTGCTGTCTTTTGTAGTTTTAGGAATGTATTTTGATTGGTGTGAATGTTACTTACTAGTATATTGTATAGTATATTGTATTATTTTTTTTTTACAAATGTACGAATGGGCTTGTCCTGTGTATTAATAAATAAATAAATACATAAATACAAATATAATGAAAAATATATGTATTGAACACACGCTAATACAAGTTATTTTTTTTTTCGTGAAAACCTTATTAGTTGAAGCTTCCTGCTGGACAAATAATATACTGAGAAAAATTCGATTCCATATCATTATTCTGATTATGTTGGATACTATTTTCTTTGCTGTCTTCATTAATTAACATATCTTTATTTTGTTTCTTTAATTCAATGTCAAAGGTTCCATTTTTATTAAAAAATATCTTTGCAGATATTTTCCAAGCGTGATCACCGACAACACAGAAGACCCATTAATTACTTGGCTTTTAGTGACAATATGTTCGTCAAATATGATTAAGAATCCTTACCTAGTTGCCAAATTGATCGAAGTTATGTTTGTGATAATTCCTAGCATTCAGCCAAGGTGTGAGCCACTTTACAATAGGTTAATGTTGCATCATATCTCCCGCACATTGTTGCCTAGTTCTTTGATGAAGTTTTACACAGAGGTTAGTATTTTATGATCAGTAATAGGCACTGATTTCTTAATTATTGATTATTACTTAAATTATTATTTTTAACAATAATATGTTGCCAGTGTAGATATTTTAAGTTTATCATCATCTTCTTATACGCCTTCGGAATTAAGCTCCAAAATTCTGAACTGCTTAATTTTTGATAAAGCAACCAGTAGACGTGTTTTTAACTTGATGCAGACTTTTCTACTCCTTATATTACACTTAAACAAATGGCAAAAATGTTAAATTATGGCATCTATTTTTTTGAAATGCAGCACCCAGAATGAGTGTCATGCTTACATTCAGTATTAATTTTATGTAATGGCACAGTAACTCTCATTCTCTGTAGTTTGTGTGTAGTTTGCTTCAAAAAACATTACAGTTTCATTTCATATATTTGCTGTCAGGATCTACTTATGTTAATCTTTTTGATTTTAGGTTGAGACGACAGGCTCCAGTTCAGAGTTCTATGATAAGTTTTCTATTAGATATCATATAAGTCTTATTATTAAAGGTAAGCACATATATTTTTTGACTTACCTTTAAAGCAAACTGCTAGATTCCACACACAATAATAATCATTAATCAAAGCACCATTGCCAGCAGAGTGATTGGCGTTGTCCTTTATATTAACCCTACTATCTGAGCACAACTTCATAGGTGTAAAGTTAGTTTATGATAAAAATACAGCAGTGTATCATGCAGGAACTAAAACCCTACTGTCATTTCATGGCACTGATGGAATCTAATCCTTTTTAATTTAAATCTTATAGTCAATTTTTGTCGAGTTTTAAGTTGAATTGTATAATATATTGGTTTATTAACAGGGTTTTTGAAAATGTGTATTAATTTGTAGGAATGTGGGGTTCTCCAGTCCATAGGCAGGCTGTAGTCGATGAATCGAAAAGCGGAAATCAGTTTGTTAAGTTTGTTAATATGTTGATGAACGATACGACGTTTTTGTTAGATGAATCTTTAGAATCTCTGAAAAGAATTCATGAAATTCAAGAGTTGATCGCTGATGATGATAAGTGGTAAGAGTATTGTCCCTACGTAGATATTTGTAGAACTCCTTTTATTTATAGAATAATACTCCAGGTAACTATAGAGTTCTGTATTCACTTTAGCAAAGAATATATAAGATAGTAATGCTACATAGTGTATATTCTTATAATCTATGTACATACGCATATCAATTGCGTCAGTCAGTCTTGTATTCTCTCTATATATATCGGGTTGGTGTAGGTTCATATTATGTATATAATGTTACAATAACAATGCCAGTTCAACAAGGTTGACTTAACCTTGTCACCCGTGTCTAGTATCGCGTTCGTTGGAGTTAAACAATAATATTACATGAAATAGGTAATGTAAATAACCTTCGTCTAGACCTCGAACTAGTCGGGTTGCCTTCACGATCTAATTTATTAAATACCGAGTATTTTCCTGATAACTACACCTCCCCTCTTTTGGGAATGATCCTTATTTTTGTTGTGGCAAAAATGAGGACATTCGAATAAACCTAATTTGTACACGTTCTAAAATGTAAAAGATAAACTATACAACATTGGTTCGTCGTCGCGCTGCAAATGAGACGTATTTATTGTTTGCTCCGTTGTTTCTGCGTTGAAAAGAATCGAAAAAATTCCATCTATAAAGACAAATATGAAGAATTTAACTGTGGAAACCAGAGAAATTAAAGAAAAAATATCTGATGATCTGGAGGTGCAGATTCATGATCTACAGGAAGAAATAAAAAAGCTCAATGAAAAGGCAAATGATCAAAAACAGTCATACATTGAAGTGCAATCAGAAATAAAGAAAATTAAAGAAGGCTTCAACAAGTCAAATTTGAAAGTACAAACAGAAATAAAAGAAGGTAAAGAACTAATTAACCAAACTAATAATACATATGCTGATGTTGTGAAATTTAAGAATGAAGCAGAATCAATGAAAAACAATTATGTTGAGCTTGAGAGGACAGTAAAAAAAATCAGTGCACAAGAAGAAAGTATATCTGTTATGCCAACAATTGATGAAATCAATGAACGCGAAAAACGTATGACAAACATAATTATTTTTGGAGCACCAGAAATAACTGAAGAAAACAAAGAAGCAAGAAATGAAAAAGAAAACAACAGGTTAAGGATATCTTCAGGAAAATTGATTCCAGTATCTCTCTGAACGACATTACTTTCTTGAAAATGGGAAAATATGAAATGAACAAAAGGAGACCAATCAAAGTCAAACTGCAAACAAGACAGGACGCTCTCGCAATACTAAAACAAAAGAGTAAACTAGACAGCAATGAAGGTATCTACATAAAAGGTGATCAAACAGTCATGCAACAAAAATACGTGAAACAGATTGTAGCAAAACTGAAAGCCCGCACAGAACAAGGTGAGAATAATCTTAAGATTAAATACTTTAATTCTGTACCAAGAATTATCGTATCAAAAAACTAAATAGCAACAATGATCAGGTATTAAACGACTCCTTTTGGTATAGCAATCTGGGATCAATGATGCCAAAATTAAACGAACTTTCAATTTCTATCAACAAGCATGATCCTACATTTGTTTTGATTTCGGAAAGTTGGCTGAATAATGGTATCCCGAGCAGTCTAATTAACCTTAATGGCTACAACATATATCGACAAGATAGGGAGGGACAAACTGGAGGTGGAGTATGCGTCTTTGTTAAGGAGCATATGGAGGGTCATCAAATTTACTCTAGTGTCTCTACTAGATACTGCTTACCAATTTCGAGCTGTATTCAAGCAGTTTGGATAGACATTAAGATAGCCAAGGTTAATTTCACTGTTGTGTGTATTTATAGACCAGGTTATAGTACTGAAGAAATGGATGCAGAACTAATTCAGCTTTTAACATGTACTTGCGCCGAATATTTGCCCGTTTTGTCTTTGGAGACTTTAATTACTCCAAAATAAATTGGAAAACTTTGTCTCCTTCTGGGGGTGATAAGTCGACTGATGCTTTCCTGCCCAGTTATAAGGAAATGAATGCTTATCAAATGGTCTCTTTCCCAACGCGTTATAGAAACAGAAATATCACAGCTTGATTTAATTTTCGTTAACCAGAAGAATATTCTGTATGACATTCAAAGTGAACCACCGTTGGGACACAGTGATCACGTGGTAATACTAAGCAAGACCCAGTTAAAGCTACCTACCACCAAAAGACACCTAGAAACATTTGTCCAGAAATTTCTGGAAAGCGGGCTACGATGAAATCAATACCTTTTTCTCACAACAGAACTTTGAGCCAACTTCTGATAATCGAGATAGACATGGTAGATACACGGAATTGTTATCATACGCTATTGAGACATTTGTGCCCTTAAAAAAACCTTGGTTAAACAACAGTGTTTTTCGGGATATAAATAAAAAGCGCAAGCTCTGGGACAATTATGTGAGGTCACCAAGTAATGAAAATTATCAACTTTATCGACAGCAGAACAACCGTCTTAAAAAGCAAATCAGACTTGAAAATTAAATATGAGAACAATATCGCTTCGTCTAACTCCCCAAAACAGTTGTTTAAATACATCAATAAATCCCTTAACTCTAAAATATCTAGTATAACCATAAAGTGTCCTGCCACAAATCAATTTGTAACCAGTAACGTTACGACTAGCGAATCATTTGCTGATCAGTTTAATAGGGTTTTTACTACCGGAAGCACTATGCTACTGCCGTCTCTACCACGTTCCACGTCTGCAGGCGTACACAAGTTCACGGTCGAGTTTACGCAGGAAAATGTCCTCCGGGCACTGGAGGCGCTGAAACCGGACTCTAGCCCCGGACCTGACGGAATGCCGGTTATATCTCTGCAAATATGTAAACAGGTGATTAGTCGGCCTTTGTCCAAAATGATGAATGAAATCATGGAGCGCGGTTCTTTGCCAGAAATCTGGAAATCAGCAATAGTGACTCCCCTATTCAAAAAGGGTGATCGATATCTGGCCAGTACCTACAAGCCTATTAGCTTGACTTGCAACCTGGTGAAATGCATGGAGAAAATAATCGTGAATGAGCTTACACCCTTCTTTATAGAAAATGGTGGTGTCTCTGAGTACCAGCACGGCTTTCTCCCAAACAGGTCAGCTGTGACTAACTTATCATCCTGTGTGGACTTTTGGACCAGAAGCTTTGACTCCAATAAACAGGTAGACGTGGTATACTTGGATTTTGAAAAGGCATTCGACAAGGTGCCGCACCATCTGCCAATTCACAAATTAAACCACTATGGCATCAAAGGCAATTTGCTGGCACCTCTTACAAATTTTCTAACTGATAGAAAATATCACATGAGAGTAAATGGAGCCCTGTCATCAGCTCATAGTGTTCTGAGTGGGGTACCTCAAGGATCAGTTCTTGGACCGCTGTTGTTCCTGGTTTACATTGGCGACTTGGCTGCAGACATAAAATCCAATATTACATTTTATGCAGATGACACAAAACTGTACTCACATCCAGACACACATCATGCTGAACTGCAACAAGATCTCCATAAGATCGAATCCTGGTGCAGTACAATGAAGCAAAGTGCACTATCCTAAGCATAGGTTCCAACTGCATTGAATTTCCGTACACAATTAATGGCATAGTTTTGGATCATGTACAAGAACAAAATGACCTTGGAGTTGCTATCACCAGTCACCTCAAATGGGATAACCATATAAGCAAGGTTGTCAAAAAGGCAAACTCATTTATTTATTGCATCCAACGCGTATTTGAAGACTGCTCTGTAGACTTTGTGCTTAAAGTTTACAAATCATTCGTACGGCCAAAAATGGAATACGCACATACTATTTGGAGTCCATATTTTGTCAAAGACATTGATCTATTAGAGCGAGTGCAAAGAAGAGTAATCAATGCCCCTAAGTTTGTTACATGACAGCTACGAATCGCGCCTATCAAAATTAAACTTATCCACTTTGCAAACTAGAAGGTTAAGGGGAGATCTGATAGATAGAGACATATAAAACCCTGCACAATTATTATTCCGTTCCAACAGTGTCATTTAAACTCAGTGAAAATATACATTTGCGTGGTCATCATTTAAAGTTGGAGACAGAAAGAACATCCAAGCTCCCTAGAAGACACTGCATTGTTAACCGAGTAGTCTATCAGTGGAATGCACTCAGTGAAGAAGCTGTCACGGCAGGAACAATAAGCTCATTTAAAAACTATATTGATCGCGAGTTACCCGAAATCCTAACCAGAACTGTGTATGGCGGAGGGAGTTAAAATGCGTTTAGCCTAATTACAATAGTTTCATCGGTGTAAACCGCCTACTATTGTTAAACTAATAATAATAATAATATCATGTGCGACTTTATGCGGTTACATAATAATAATAATGAACTAATAATAAAATGTTAAAAATTTTTATATCTTGTTAAAAATAGTATTGTTTTTTTTTGGCTGGTAAAATACCAACATTATATATTTAAAATTGCAATAATAATGAATATATTTAGTCAATATGAGCGAGTATTGCACAATTCGACTTTCTTAAAGTTCTTGACTGTTTTGCTTTGTTTTGCTTGGTTGGAATTTTTTTTCTTGGCTGGCCAGCCCAAATGTAAAAAAAATTCTAATAAATATTACGTAAAAAGTAGAAAAGTATATACATAAAGTAGAAAAAAATATATCCATTAAAGTTGTAAGAAACTTATATTATACCTTATACATACGTTATACAAAATATACATTGTGTTATATGTTATTCTACTGCACTTGTCCAATGTTGTGTCACTCGCGTAAGTGTTCTTCGGCACTGCTTAAAACTAATTTACAAAAAAAAAAAATAAAAGTATGGAGATTGAGTTTACAGATTCGCAAACGGTTGAATTCGATTTTTATGTACAGTTTCTTTTTACCCGATGCGTCTTGTATTGTGCAATTTACTCCCTCTATATTCGTTATGGAGAAAGGACCTTTGTACCAAGGATCAAATTTTGTTCGGTTCTCGTTGTTTATCACAACTAGATCACCTGGTTTAAGCTGTAATTGATTAACTTTTTTATCGTAGGTCAGCTTACGCAACTCTTTAGCTTTTGAGATATACTGTCGAGCGCGAATGTTTGTTGCTTGTATCAGGTGTCGAACTTCCTGATAATAAGCGTCCACATCGTATACAGGGTCAACTTTCTCTCCTAACAGATTTTCAAGCAATTCCGCTTTTCGTGCAAACACTAACTCAAATGGAGTATAGTTGTGATATGCACTGGGCGTAGTGTTATAACAGAAATTGTAATATTTGATTGGTTCGTCCCAGTCGGTTTTTGCTTCATTAATATACATGTGTACATATTCGTTAAGGATTTTGTGATTTCGCTCACATCCTCCAATGCTTTGACTGTGGTACGCAGTTGAAAATTTATGATTTATGTTTAATAATTTCGTCAATTGGTGCAATACGTCATTCCTGTACTCTGTACCCATATCTGTTCTTATCTCTTTCATTGGTCCATATGTGAGTATGAATTCGTCCATTATGGCTTTTGCAATTGTCTTCGCTTATTTGGTACTGGTACTATTTTTACATATTTTGTTAACTCGCATTGGATCGTAACTGCGTATTGATTGTTTTTAAATGTTTTCTGGAACAGGTCAATTGTATCAATGCATACGATGTCGAAAGCTCTCTGTGGAGTAGGTGTAATAATCATAGGTTCCACATGAGTCACTTTCTTTTTATTTAATTGACGTAATTTGCTACATCTTTTGACATTTGTTTCCAACGATATTTGGTTCTCAATTTTTGAAGGAGTTTCTTCTGTCCACAGTGTCCTCCCATAAGTGGATCATCGTGGAGTTATCTAATTAAGTTTGTTTTCTCGTCGCGACTCGAGATAACAATCGGATCCTTATATAAAATAATATTTAAATTCTTCAACACCTTATTCCCTATTTCCTTTAATTTATTTATTGTGCACATTTTAAATATTTGGTCGTTTGCTTTTAGCTTAATCTTATTAATTTCATGATCGCTAGCCATTGATTCGAGCTTAGACAATATTGTCGCTAGAGACATATTGCCATTAGTGATCATAATTTAATTTTCGTAATTTTCGGCGTTGGATCGACCTTTTCTCCTCAAGACTATCCTAAGATAGTTGGGCTCATTGTCGAATTTTACCATAGGTAATTTAATTATACTGAAATTATCTAGGGTTTCTAGAATTTTAGGTTCTGTAATATGAACTTTTGATTTTTCAATATTTTTTGTTTCTTCTTTATTATCTTTCCTTGACATTGCTCTCGTTATTGCTAATACTTGTACGGACTTATTGGCTATTTCTTTTAATTCGCCCACGCTGATTCTGGACAAAGCGTCAGCTCCCACATTGTATTTCCCTTTTATGTAGTTTACTTTAAAGTCGAACTCTTCCAAATCGAGTCTCATTCTGGTCAATTTTGACATTGGGTTTTTCATTGCAAATAGGTAAACCAGTGGTTTGTGGTCGGACTTGACTAGGAATGTCTTCCCGTATAAATAAGCTCTAAAATGCTTTATTGTCCAATGTATAGCGGTTAGTTCTTTCTCTATTGTTGCCTTATTTGGTTCTCCTTTCGTAAATGTTCTAGAGGCGTATGCAATGGGTAGATCTTTTCTCTCGAAGTTCTGCGATAGAACTGCTCCACATGCCTCTTTTGATGCATCCGTAGTCAAAATAAATTCTTTCCTAAAATCAGGGTACTGTAGCATTTTTGGGGCTGGCAGAATCGCCATGTAGAACTCCTTTTATTTATAGAATAATACTCCAGGTAACTATAGAGTTCTGTATTCACTTTAGCAAAGAATATATAAGATAGTAACGCTACATAGTGTATATTCTTATAATCTATGTACATACGCATATCAATTGCGTCAGTCAGTCTTGTATTCTCTCTATATATATCGGGTTGGTGTAGGTTCATATTATGTATATAATGTTACAATAGCAATGCCAGTTCAACAAGGTTGACCTAACCTTGTCACCCGTGTCTAGTATCGCGTTCGTTGGAGTTAAACAATAATATTACGTGTAATAGGTAATATAAATAACCTTCGTCTAGACCTCGAACTAGTCAGGTTGCCTTCACGATCTAATTTATGAAATACCGAGTGTTTTCCTGATACACTACATATTCGATGTATGTAATACATATGCTATTAAGTTATGCCGAAGCAAAATTAATGTATCTGCAATGATTAATTCATCAATCCATTGAATTTTGACTTGCGTGCAAGTATAGCTTAGGGATACTGACATAGAGAGCCTCACTGAAGTTTCCCTATTAACTAGAAAAAGTCTTATTGATATCACTGATATCTAAAACGGAGTTTTATCCACAATACCGAAACAGAATTATTGCACTCGACGCGCGTTTCGCTAACCATGTTAGCATCATCAGGAGATGATTAAAACTGACTAAAACCACTTTTATTAATCATCCCCTGATGATGCTAACATGGTTAACGAAACGCGCGTCGAGTGCAATAATTCTGTTTCGGTATTGTGGATAAAACTCCGTTTTAGTGCATTTTGCCGAAGGTTCCAAACCCCAACATAATCACTGATATCGATATCGGTACTTAATGAAATGATCCCTTCAAATTTAAAAAGTCTACTTTTTCGAAGTCTGTTATAAACGTTTTATTATCGGAGATATTTTGTATTAAAAAAATAACCTGCGCCTCACTTTATTTTTTCCATTTTTAAATTAAACACTTCTTTATAACGCTTATGTGACAGAAAATATCACTTATGTCTAGGGGCTGACCCATAACTCTGAACAGACTTGCGCAATACATTCGTATCTGTCTGTCAACTGTTTTCATGTACTGCGGGTTGCAATACCTTCGATGGTTGCGAATATCATCTTTTATTTTTGTATCATAAATCTTGAATTTTTATGAAATATAATTAAATAAGTTTAACAAAACTGTTTGATAATTGTTTGTTTAAATTGTAAATAATTCAACTCGCAGCGGCAATAATGTGGGTCGCCTACCCTCTATAAAATTGTTTCTGTGACAGTTTTTGTTTTGTGTTTGAAAGTAAAGAACTCTATTTTCTACTCTTCATGTTCATAGTTTTGTGTTAGTTTGTTGTTGTTGAGAATACCTATTTCTTTTTTATACTTTTGCCATCGAAATGTCCGGTGCAGAAAGCAGTACGTGTCTGGAATGCGGAAAAAGATATAAACGTATTAGTGAATTAAGAAGACATGTAAAAACTTTTCATCCCGACGAATTAAATGTAATTGCACCTTTAAAAGTGCTTAAAGAGGATATCCTGTACAAGTGTACATATTGTGATAGACAATTTAGTCATAAGCCAAATTTAAACTTGCATATGAAAAAAGTGTACAACTCGAATGTGTCAGTTTCTGGAGAAGTTCACAAGTCAAAACAAAAATGTCCAATGTGTAATTATAATGCCACTTTTAAAAAAGACTTTATTAAACATTATGAGACCTTCTAATATTCCTATTCAATCAATCAATCAATCAATATATTACGACATAAAAACTTTACAAGCAATTTATACGTCTAGTCAATAAAATCGGTCTAGTCTAGAATAATTATAAACAAGTAATTATACTATACTACTAAGCGATAAAAAGGTACCAATAATAAAGGCGTGTACAGTATTGCCATGAGAATTACTAATAGAATGCATACAAAGCCATAAAATAACTAACATACACACATGAAATAACAATCTAAAACTTAAACTAAATAAGAACAGACAAATTTGACTCTAAAATTAGCTTTTAGGAAACGTTAAAAGTTGAGCAGTGGCGGTATCACTAAATTTGGAAATCAAAAAACTCTTGCACTGAATAAAAACATTATCCAAGAGGTTCCTTCTGGTTTTTGATTTGAGCAGCTTCGGGTTGACATCTTACCCAGGATAGCTTTTACTTTGTTTAAGCATTTTGTGCCCATATACAAGGGGGAATTTTGTCCTACTGTGAGTCTAGAGAAAGGCACTCTAAGCTCTTCAGCATTTCGGGTATTATGCTGGTGAACATCACAATTCCTCTCTAAATCCTTCTTAAAGATGTAATCAACCAATTGCAATATGTAGAGACACGGTAATGTGAGAATACCCTGCTCTCTAAAGACATTTCTGTAGGAAGCATCAGGAGAAATTGCCACCATGCACCTCAGTATTTTCTTTTGTGCTATAAATGCCTTGTCAAAATGCCCCGATGCCCCCCCAGAACATCAGGCCATATTGCAGAGCTGCCTGTACCAGTCCATGATAAACAGCCCTGAGCACCCCCATACTGACTGAACCTCTAATCTGTCTTATAAGAAAACACAATGATCCAAGTTTAGTACAGACCGCATCAATGTGGCATTCCCAAGTAAGCTTTTGATCCAAGTATAAGCCGAGAAACTTGGTGGTTGGTCTTTCAGTAACAGATTTTTCATCAAGCCAAATCAACAAACTATGATCCACAGAAACATTCTTTTTATAGAAATGCACAAAACCGTTTTATCACCATTCAGAACCAGACCATTATTGCGACAATAGATACCAATATCATTACATGCTACGCTGCCATTATTTGAAAGTTGATCTTCATCTGGGTTTATAAGCAAGAGGTTTGTGTCATCCGCATACAAGACAGCCCGACCCAGGCCACCACAGTGTTCTACTATGTTATTTATAAACAAGATGAAAAAAAGAGGTCTCAATATTGACCCCTGCGGTACACCTAAGTCAGCCTGACCCACAGAGGACTTAAGACCATTTAGCACAACAACCTGCTCTCTTTTTGCCAGATACGAGGCCACCCAACTATATGGTACACCACGCACACCTATAGCGTACAGTTTCTGCAACAATAAGTCATGGTTCATGGTATCAAAAGCACGGCTCAGATCATAAAAAAGACTCACAACTTTTTCCTTACCATTAAGTGCATCATAAATAAATTCAACACATTCGGATATTGCAGTGGATGTTGATCTATTTGGCAGGAATCCATGTTGTCCATCAGCGATGTATTTGTTAGCTTGTACATACTCTAGTAGTCTATTAGAAAAACAGAGCTCAACATTTTTTGATACTTGACTTTGGACAGATATTGGTCTGTAACTAGAGGTGTCTTTCATCGATCCCTTACTCTTGAACACAGGGATACACTTCGATACCTTAATTAAATCAGGATACTTTCCTGATATGAATGATTCATTAATAAGGTATGCCAGATGATGACAGATCTCGTTTTTTATTGCACCTATAGCTTTCCCATGCAGTCCATCTATGCCAGCTGCAGGCTTCCGCGTTGTTAGGGTCAGTAAGTCTCTTATCTCTGAAGGACTCACAGCCTTCAAAAAGAAACTGGATGGACCACGGTACTTCAATTTAATTTGATCAAATTTAGGGGTTGGACAGGTTTTTAATATACTTAGAAAAAAATTATTACAGACATCAGATATTAAATGTGAATTTTCTGTAGTACCGCCAATGCCATCATCCAGACTCACAGGACTTTTATTTTTTGAAATAGCTCTATTTTCATTTATAATCCTCCAGGACTCTTGTGACAGGTTAGTTGCATTAGCTAATCTTTTGTCATACATTTCCTTTTTATGAGTATTAACAGAGTTTTTGTAGAGTTTCAAAAGGAAAACATATTTTTGTGTGATACAATTCAATTTTTAAACCATGGTGACCTTATTTCTTGGAAGAATAAAGTAGAAAATGATACAAAAGCTACTTTTGTTAAAGAAAAAGGGAAAAAGGCAGAAGTAATGAATTGCATATGCTACCGTTCTGGATTTTTTACATCAAGAAGTACGAGCCAGAGACACCTCAAAACACAAGGCAGCAATAAAATTAATGGGTACTGTCCTGCCATGATTAAAGCAATTACCCAAAGTGATGGAAAGTATCTAGTACATTTTATACAAATTCATGTGGGTCACCAAAATACAATTGGGCACCTATTTCTCTCAGCTTCGGAGCGACATGCTGTCGCTACAAAATTAGCAGCAAAAATTCCCTTTGAAGTTGTTTTGGATGACGTGAGAGACGGAATTTCAGATTCAGACAGCTTAAAAAGAAAGCATCTATTAACAAAAAAAGGACCTTTATAATATTGAAGCCAGTTTTAATCTTCGATCTACAACAGTGAGGCACCAAAATGATGCAATTAACATAGTTGTGTTTTATTTTACAAACCCCAGGATGTTACCTTGGATGAGTACCCCCAGTTGCGTAGTGATGATTTGGTTTTAATAATCATGAATAGCGGTCAACTAAGTACAAATTTGGACAATGAAATCTTTATTCTAAATAACGTATTAAATGAAACTTTAAAAAAACTTACTTAAAAGACATATTCTTGGTTCCGAAGATCTGATAAACTTAGTCTGTTTACTGTTTAGTCTAATAATTTATGAGATTTTATTATTGCATATCTTTTAGATATTTTTGTTTTGCAATTCTAAATGTTAGAAATTATGTTTATTGCTTGCACTGCATTTGTATTTGTTTAATTTTATTTATTCAATATTTACTAAGTATACGTACCATTTTACTGCTAAAAACAAACAAATTATTCTAGTTTTTAAGTAGGGCTTTTATTATAATAAGTTTCCTATTTGAGATAGTTTCCTATTTCATATACATTGATTGACTGATTTTTTTTCAGTTTATGAAGTTATACCTCATTCACCATTTTTTATATTGCGATTCTTAGAACTTGTTATATTTATTTATTTTGAATGCACAAGGATATGAATGTTTAAAAGACATTGTAAAGTACAAATAGTTATTATTATAGAATGCGTGGAACTTTTTCTATACGATCGTTGTTTTATTTAAGCCATGCATATACATATACATAGCATACCCACAGATCCTCTCTTTATAATAGTAATTAAATTTCAGTTGTACGTCATGTCCTGGAAGCCCTAATGCTATAAAAAACAAAAAAAAAATCTGTTTTTAAATAGTTCTGCTTCATAAGAAGATAATTTTGCAGTACAAGAAATGTATCTCTTGTGTGTATATCAGGGTGATCCAAAAATATGCTGTTACCTACATAAAATACCAAACTTACATAAATATTATGTATAAAATTTTATATACCTACCATATTATAGGTAAATTAAATTTCTGAAACATTAGAAAAGGCATCCAGTACATGTTCTAAATAAGTCTTACAGTTTTGCGATATGAGTAAATATTGTGGAATTTCATCTTGAAAATATGAAAAATATAATCATTTTTTTTTTTTATTTAAAACGAACTTTATTATAGAACTTTTGGGCATGTATTCTGCTAGGCGCTATTAGAGATTCCGTTGTCTCAAAAATTGATTTTTTAAAAGATAGCAAATCATTATTTATGTATTTTTTTACCACATTACACAATAGATAGTTTTTCTATACCAACATTACGATCTTTTCTCAAAAAGCTTTTTTAAAGAGACACTTCTTCCGTAAAATCATAAAAAAAAACATTTTTTCTCATTTGTCAAGAAATTTTCATAAGACATATGCATATATTATAGGAACAATGCTTGACTAATTCTCTTATAACGGTAAATAAGTTTGTAGCACTTGACCATTCATTTTTGATCTGATTTTAATAATTACAAGGGTTTGTAAATCAAATGAATTATTTACAATTTAAACAAAATATTATTATCAACCAGTGTTATTAAACTTATTTAATTATATTTCATAAAAATTTAAGATTTAAGCTACTAAAAGATGGGGTGCAAACCACAATACATGAAAACAGTTGACAGACAGATACGAATATATTGCGCAAGTCTGCTCAGAGTTATGGGTCAGCCCCTAGACATAAGTGAAAATATCTTTATATTTTAAATGTGGTGATGTTTTTGACATAAACTCCTCAATTCTGGGATACATAATTGTAAGGAACTTCCATCTTCTTTTTTCTCTGTTCATTAAGATAATATTATATTTATGAAGGAAACTTTGGTGTTCACATGGCTGCAATTAATTGAAGTGTAAATAACCTTGTGATATTGTGTTTTTTACCATGTGAATATATTTTAGGGGAAAACTGCCAAGTGAACAGCAACAAAGCCGGATGCGACAGTTGAGCGCAGACGAGAGACAGTGCAGGTCGTATTTGACATTGGCTCGCGAAACAGTTGATATGTTCCACTATTTGACAGTCGACATCAAGGAGCCGTTTTTGAGACCCGAGTTAGCTAGTAGGTTGGCGTCTATGCTCAATTTCAACCTTCAGCAATTGTGTGGAAAAAAATACAAAGATTTGAAGGTAGGACCCACAAATAGAATAACCTAAATTATCTCTACAACAGTTTGCTGTCGATTGTTCCATCCTCAAATGCTATTTATTTAAAATCAATTTCACCAAAAGTATTGATGGCAAAATTGTACAAAGTTCTCTATACAAACATGTTGAAGTTCGTCAGGCACGAGTGAAGGATACAAATTTGTTTGTGGCATGTATACTAAGTATTGTTTCTATAAAAAATTTCAAAATTGATGTTGAAAATACCCTATATGATTTGACACTCAGTTGGGCCAGTTTAAAAACAAAAACAATTTTTTGCTGAAGCAACAAAATTCAAAATTGAAATTTAGAAATTGTTTTTTTATTATCTTAATGCCAAAAAGTATCAATTTGATGATTTTTTTATATATAAATTTATGTTCTAGGTTGAAAACCCAGACAAGTATGGCTGGGAACCCCGAAGACTTTTAAGTCAATTAGTTGACATTTACTTGCACTTAGACTGTGATACTTTTGCTGAGGCCCTTGCTAGTGATGAGGTATGTTCTATTATACCTATAATTTAAATGGTAGAAAGCTAGGATCTGCAAGAGTACGTTATTTTGTATTTTGAACAAAATATTAAGTGTCGTGTGCTGTCAACAAATTATAAAATCGGATATAAATGTAAATGATATATAATGTAACACAACTGCGTCAGTGATTGACAACTTTTTTGTCAACTTTGATTTTTCATTTAATGTAAGAGTCTATGAAACAGGTGTGTCTGATCACTGTGCCTTGGAACTTCATATGTACCTCGATAGATCTGCATCAAGTAATTCAGGCTCCAATTTAAGTTATTCAAAAATTTATAGATCTTTCTCGGTGAACAACAAAATGTATTTTCAGTCTCTTTTGAGTAATGAAAAATGGGAGAGTGTATGTAATAAATTAACAGCCAATGATATGTTCACTTCTTTCTACAACACCTTTATGCATTATTTTAACCAAGCTTTCCCAAAAAAAACTAAAAATAATATTGATAAATACAATAGGAAAAAATGGCTTGATCAAGATATATTACAGCTTTCCAATGAGCTAAAAAACCTGCACTGGCTAAAAAGCCACTCAAATGGCGAACAGGTCACTAAATTATATACAGAGAAAAAGTTTGAATACAAAAAATTACTAACCGAACGTCAAAAGAAACACTATGACGATCAGATCTTAAATTCAAACAATGTAAGTAGGTCTGTCTGGAATATACTAAAACAGGCTACAGGGCGTGGTATGAAGACACACAGTTTCGAAATAGAAAGGAACGGCGATGCAATAACTGATGTAAATATAATATGTAATATGTTTAATGCATTTTTTAGTGAAAGCCCCTTTCTAAACATAGGAAGGGGTGTGGGTGGGGACCATTGTGGACCCGGGGGTAGTTGCAGTGGTTCTCTTTTCTTAACACCGGTAGACGAGCATGAGGTTATACAAATTGTTAACAGAACTTGTAATAAAACTTCAGCCGGTCTGGATGAAATTCCATGTAATCTGTTAAAATCGATTGCTCGCTTTATATCAAAACCCCTATCTTGCATAATTAATACATCCTTCCTTGAAGGACAATTTCCGGCAGTACTAAAAAAAAGTAAAGTCATCCCTATTCACAAGAAAGGAGGTAAAAATGATATTGCTAACTATAGACCAGTAGCAGTGCCCTCTGCGTTCTCAAAAATATTTGAAAGAGCAATGTATGAAAGACTTATGCCTTTTCTGCACAATAACTCATTTTTTAGTGGTTCTCAACATGGTTTTTTAAAGAATAAATCTACTCAGACAGCTCTTTTTCATCACATAACATCTATATTAGAATCTCTTGATAAGGGTAAAACTACTTTGGGCATATATTTTGATTTGAGCAAAGCTTTTAATCTTATGAATCACGAAATTTTGCTCGAAAAACTTGAAAGAGCGGGTGTAAGAGGCTCCGCCTTGGGATGGATAGGCTCATTTTTGCAGGGTCGGACCCAGACTGTGCATGTGAAGGCCACAAAGGACAATATCCTTAATTTCACATATCAATCCGAATTCGCTGCAACCCCCACAGGTGCTCCCCAGGGTTCTTTATTGTCACCCCTTTTGTTTCTTATATTCTGTAATGATCTGGATGCGTGTGTGGGAGCCCCCAATTTATCCATAGTGCAATTTGCTGATGACACCTCAGTAGTTGTGTCTCATAAAGACGAGAATATAGCTCTTGAAATAGCGAATTCTGCCGCAGGTAGAATGCAAGAATGGTGCGATATGAATTTACTTCTTCTTAACACTAGTAAAACTAATTTTGTACACTATCAAAACAGAACACGAAATGGCAATGAATTTACTTTGAAGGTTCAAAATGAAGAGATAGAACAAGTTCAGAATATTAAACTTTTGGGTCTGGTTATAAACAGAAATGTAAACTGGAGTGATCACGCTGAAGTAATATGTAAAAAGCTATCCTCGGCAAGCTATGCAGTTTATAATCTGAGGGATAGAATCAGCCAACATTCTCTTTTAATGTTTTATTATGCGTATGTCCACTCACGTATATTGTATGGTATTTTATTTTGGGGCAGCAATGCCCAAGCTGTGTCTCGTATTTTTATTGTGCAAAAGAGAATAATAAGAACAATTTGTAAAGCTAATTATCTTGATTCTTGTGCACCACTTTTCTGTAAGCTATGCATTATGACAGTATTTTCGCTGTATCTGGTCAATATATGCTGTTTTGTATTCAAGAATAAAAATAACTTTAAATGTAACAGCTCTGTAGGTATGGGTGATAGATCGACAAGACATGGAAGTGATCTTATGGTGCCCAGCCATTCGACTGCAATTTATGAGAAGGGGCCTTATTACATGGGGATAAAGGTTTTTAATGCCTTGCCAGCGTCACTGAGAAATGAAACGGCTTACATAATATTTAAAAGGAAAGTTAAAAACCTTTTTAGCTCTCATCCATTTTATTCTATAAATGAGTATTTTGCACATCAGAGTGCGAAGAGTACCAGTCTTGGTCACACCTGCGTTTATTGCTAGTTGTTAGTGACCAGGAATGTCCTTGTATTCTTTTATGCTAATTTTCGTCAAACTGTTTTAGTTTTCAATTGCTGTTTTATACCTTTATTTGTTGTTTGTCTTTTGCTAGAATTTTTTAAATCATGACCGTCCATGTAATTAGCTGTACTTTGATTGTTTGATTGTTTCTTTTATTGCTTGTTTCATTTTTTTGTTTTTTCGTTAGGTGTTAATTTGGTTTTACTCTTAGTTGATTTTAGGTTATTTTTAAGTTTTACTTTTGCTTTAGTTTTTTTGACGACCCAATGTTATTTGTAACCACAATGGCAATAAATATATTTGTATTTGTATTTGTATTTGTAAAAATATTTGTTATAAGTAAACAGTCATTGAAACCAACTATTACATTGTTAGTTTATACACTAGCCGATTATAGCACTATCATTTGCAATCATTAGGATATCCTTAAATAACACTACTTGTTTGACTTTTTGACAAGAAATAAAATGTTATTAATGTCATTTAAATTGCAATATTGAACTCTGCTACTTAGTTTATATATAGTAAGCAGAGCTGTTTAAGATCATTTAAAAAATTATTTAAATCAAAGATACTTTTCATTTGGATAAACGATTTAAATTTAAGATCGTTTTGTATATATTTAAATACTTCCTAAAATGATCTAAAATGTAAAAAAAATTTAAATCATTTGGTTGGTTATGTACAGTTGCAGACATAAAAATTGGGGCAGCACTTTTTTCTATTGTAAATATTACTTTTAAATCACCTTTCAAAACTAGGATATTACCTAAGAAACTGACATGCTGACACAAAGTAAAAATTTTGATTTGTAATATTTTAATGAAAGTTATGCAATATTTAATAAGTGTTCAAGACTGCTGTGGCAGCAAAGGCAGAAACTCGTTTTCCAGGAACTGCCAGAACTGCGCGACGTCGCATAAATATCGCTTGATAATAATAATAATAAAGCAGGAAAGTCTAATCTACGATTTCTACGAAATCATCTAGCAGTTAAAAACGTTTTTTAGGTTTCGGTCGATATTAGGGACAGTCATTTCTTCACTTTTTCTATAAAGATTTAATGAAAACATAATATTTTAACACTTTTTTACCTTCTAAAGGTGTGAATTAACCTAACTAAAGCAGCAATATTTATTTAAGCACATTTTTAAGCTAAGAAATTAAGAACATTTCATGTATTTCCGACATTCAGAGAGCCATATTGTTGGTTCGTTTTGACACTCACGACGTTAACGTTTTGACACATACCACATTAGGTTAACAGCGCCTGCGGATGAATTTTGCGACGTTGCCAATTGCTTTATATGCTTTCCTTCCGAAATGAGGTTGACGAGTGGGGTTGCCACCTTTTAGCGGAGTAAAAAAAGGACTGCAAAAAATTTTGACGTGCCTGCAACGACACGACACCGACATTCGTACAGTGTGAAAGTATTCCCATTTAATTATATGAGATAACGAGTCCACCGACATCGTTGTCGTTGCCGTGTCGGCTAGTGTGAAAACGCCCGTAGGGACTTTTTTAAGATGTAAAGTATTGTTTAAAATGAAGCTTGAAGTATTATTAATTGGAGTTCTTGAAATAAGGTTTCAGATTCAAAGCAAATCTGAAATAAAATATATGTAAAATATAAAGAAAACATAAGCATTTTACAATTTATTTTGAACGTCTATAATATGATTAAAGTCGACGCATCTAAAATATGAATGAATACCAAGTATTTTTCTAAACATAATGTAATGTTTGATAATTTAATTTTCTTAATCATCTCCCTTTTTAACTCAACACTTCGGAGTTTGACTAAAATTGGGCCATCCTCATTTTTTCCAAGTCTCGAACACTCTACTACATCTGATCTTGAGGTTTGCAGGTCCAAGGCAACCATAATTTTGTTAATAACTTTCCCTGTGTCCGAATCCACTTGTTTTGGTACCCCATCAATGAAGATGTTTTTTTCCTTATTTTTAAGTTCTAGATCGTCCAATCTTAACTCAAGAAAATCCACTGTTGTCCTTAACAGTTCGTTTTCCTTCCGCAGAGTCGAAAAAGACTCGAGGACATCCTTAAACCTGATCTTCTGGGCCTCAAAAGCATCAGACATGAATTGAACAGAATTCCCGAGGTCATTGAACTTTCTGTCCATTTTTTTTTTCAATTGGGCCAAAAACTGTTGGAAACATTCTTTTATTGTAGCCCTGATTTTCCTTTCATCCATTTCCACTTCAGGATGATCCAAACCAACACTGTTTTTCCTAGTTTTCTGAGTACCAACCTCACTATTTGCGTCGTTACCACAACACTCCAATTTATTGGGATTATTACCCAATTTTACCCGTAAACCACAACTGGGATGAAATCTAGAGGAACACCTTTCACACTGTAGAGCCTCTAGAACTTTTTTTTTGCAGTATTTGCAACTTTTTTTTTCAAAATCTTGAGCAGCACAATCATCAGCCATAACAACATAACCTATAACATGGCTGATGAGTAGCTCGTCAGGCAGCTTCCAGAAAAGAACTGCTCACGGTAGGAAAAAGACTTCCTTGACAGGCGAAGGACTGCAAGACTCTATAGGTAGTACCGCTAGACAGGCGTAGCCAAGGAAAACCCTGTTATTAACAATGCTCGGCGATAGCGATATCCGTGGATAGTAATGAACCCGACGGTAGAAGTAGATCTGTCGATAGGAGTAGACCCGACGGCCCAACGGTAGGACCCTGTGAAACGACACATATTCAAGGTTTCACACGTAACTCTTAATTGTAGAGCATTATAACTCGGTAATCAAAATCAACCATCAAGGCAAAAGAGAAGTCAGAATTAAAAAAAAACAATAATTTACCTGTGTAGGGGTAGCCACAAGTATTGGCTCTTGGTAAACGTGGCTGCTTGGGTCTTTGCTGCATTGAACTGGACCAAATTTCGGTCGCCCCAAGTTTGAACTTTCTCCAGGTCTTGATTAAT
>MU191360.1:0-25303 GCA_016904865.1 Pissodes strobi
AAATACTTAATAGATGTTTTATTTATAGCCAGTAAAAAAATATAAGTACCTACATCAAGACACTGGAATATACTAACCAAATCGTAATAACTATCTTCAAATCGGATTATAGTTCATTCAAAATAATTGACCAGTTTTTAAGAGAATGGTTAGTAAAGAGAATTTGCTAGTATCACCCTCAGTCCCTCAACCCATACCATACAACAAATGGACTTTCAATTTTGAAACAGGCCAACCTTAGGTATGCAAATAATTAACAAAGAAAAGTTCTAAAATAATAAAATTCACCGGCAAAATTAGAATACCTCGATATTGTAAAAAAGCTTTAAAATTGCACTTCTTACATGCAAAACCTTCGAGAAGAGGGTCGAGCCGAGCGCTGGAAATATGCGGCACAGTTATTTACGTCTCTTAATACATTTTTCTAATGTGTGAGATCGGAATTTTAATAGTCTCTTGTCGCACCCACACCTCAACAAATGAAAACTTTTTCATATAAAAACGCCGCAGCAGAACGAAGTCTTTCAAATTCACTCGCTTTTGTACTGGTTCAATTTCCACTCGCTAAAAAGCTTGAGACTGGTTTCCCCTTCAAATTTCTACCTACATTCAAATTCACTTATTTTGGCTAGAGACTGGTCCGATTCCACTCGCCAAAATTCTTAGCCTGGGTTCCCATTCTGACATCCAACTAGAGGAGAGCTTCTCACACACCTTGCATAGTTTCTCAATTATACGAGAAATTGAGCATCTCCGCAATTTCCTGACCCAAATGAAATTAAGAACAAATCCTAAAACCTCAGCCATAGGCGCAACTCGCACGGGAGTCGAGACGACTTCCTTACAAACAGGTAAATTATCTGGTTTCACTTAAATTCTTTAAGATCTAATAGCGACATCATTTTAAGGGAGGGTCGAGCTTTTAAACCTCGTGCTTTAGTGTGATAAGATTCTAGGAAATTACGCGTTTTTGATTACGTTTCGGACGGGGAGGTGATTGTGACCAAATATGTTCAAGTAAACCTTAACTCTCTTATCTCCGAATAACAAGTTGGGCTAATAGTGGTAAGATCCTTAAAGAACACAACAAAGGGACGCGAAAAGGCCTAGGGGGTACGAAAAGAGCCTACGGGACGCGACCCCCCAAAATGTACATATATTATGTACGTCTTGGTTAGATCGCAACCGCTACGCTCTCAACTTGTTACCAATTTTATTTACTATGTGCAATAATGTGCATGTATACTAGGTAGTACGCATATTATATTTCCCATATGAGTAATGCGAATGTATCAATCGTAGAACACAGTGTAAGGGCACATACTTTGGATGTGTTATTTTTTTATTAAACGGTCACGGTTTACTTCTTGGTTCGAGGGCCTGATTAAAATATCATAACTTAATTCTCGTAAATATTTTTTCTTTCTTATGTACATTTTCCTTTAATAGATAAATTAATTTGATGTTGAATTCAATTTTCTGTATATGTTATAGGCTATTTTTATGTAAATTAATACTGCGTTTTCCTTAAACTGTACTAGTAAAGAAAAAATAGAAGTATAAGGAATGACCATTTGTGGTGTTTTATTGCCAGTAATGACTGGTCACTTAAGAAATTGTAATTATTCAAGATAATCGTTTCACAAACATCTACTTTAGAACCTACTACCAAACAACGTCTATTGAACAGGGTCTGAGCCGACAGTGGCGATAAATTATTCATCATTATTGTTACGTTCACGTCCAAAGAGGCTTCCGTTTAGGTACAACAAATGTGCCTCAGCAGGGCAGGGGCGTTTCAATTGTATCCCAAATAACGAATAAAATTCAAATGCCATTATAATTACATCATGATTATAATATACTTACTTCTGGCTGTGGAACATGTCTTTTGAATAAAAAGAAAACATTCTGAAATTTAACAGAAGAAATTAGAAAAAAAAACTGAAATCAAGAAAAAAAAAAGAAAAATGAAGTAGGTACATACATTACAACAACCCATATAACTGTACTCAACTAACAGTACTACATCCAAAAATATCCATTAAATAAAAAGAAAATAAATGACCATTAAGGTCTCTCACATATACCAGCGTTTTACATCATTACATTTACACCCACTCGCACAACCTAGCTGAGATTTTTGCTGAGACATTTCTCCACTGCATAATATAGTACGCTTTTTGAATTAATATTTTCTTAAACTCTGCCTTAAATTTTCTTGGACTGTAGCTTCTGGTTTGAGAGGAATTTTATTATACATTTTTATCAACACCCAGTTTTTTGAATGTAAAAAAAATGTATTGAGGGCCAATTAAATCCGATTTACTCCTTGCAGAGCAGGAATGATCCCTAGTTTCCCCACTAAATAAGTCCCTATTATTCTTAACAAAAAAGCAGCTTCGAAAATAGGAAAATTGAACGCACCGTCATTATACCAAGGTGCTTAAATAATTGTCAATAGTCGCGCCTTCTTAAGCTGAAAAGATTTTGTAAACAGCTCTTTTGTAATATCAGTATTCGACTCGCCTGACGGAAACATGACCCCATCTTTGATACGAGAATGCACATGATAGGCCACGATTGCTGCATGAACTGTTATGTTCTGTGCCAGTACCTTAAGTACATAAGAATACCTACGAATGGATTATACCACACTGTCGACATGAACTCTCCAGTGCAAGCAAGAATCCAGCCATACGACTAAGAACAATGCCGAACTTGCTTCTTGGATTATTTGGTGTTCATTTTGGGAAATATGCCATTTTGTGGTGGATTAACTGAACTGAATTACATTTTGCTTTTGTTCATAATAAGGTTGTTGGCAACAAACCAGCTTTTCAAGGTGGCCAGTGTTTCAAAGATGACAGTGTTTGGATTCAAACCTCTTTGCAGTGAGAAAACCACTGAGGTGTCATCTGCAAACTGTACCATATAGTGGTTTATTAATTTTTGGTAGCTCATTGGTATAAATTAGATGCAGAAGTAGCCTCAAAAGAAGGCTATACGCTACCCTTTATTTGACATGCCAATCTCACACTGCTCCCTGTTGTAAAGATATGAGCTCCAAAGCTACACCTCTAATACCATACCGTTCAAGTTTAAACAATATAGTTCTCTGTGACTGACACTATCAAATGCTTTTGATAAATCAGTACAGTGCCAAGGTTTGCTGGTTGCTGTTTAATGATTTTTTGTCACAGCTGGATGTTACGCGAATGGTAGACGTTTTTCTGCGAAAACCATTCTGAACATTTACTGATATTATTAAGAATTGCAACAGGTCTATAATTTTTTCATTTCCGAATTATCACTTTTTTGCAAATTGATTTAATCAAAGGTAATTTTTTTTTATACCTGAATTTAAAGTTGGCTTTATTAAATATGATAAGACTGGAACTAGCTTGTTTGAGCAGTATTTCACTATAGAGACTTCACCAGAACCGGTAGATTTTTGGCTTTAATTTCTTCATGATATTTTAAAATTTATAGGGGTTGTAGAATTTAGGAAAATTGATTTACTAAACTTTCGAGCATAATTAACAACAAGCTCATTTTCAACATTGAGAACTGGACAAGCATTACTGGAACAATTATTATATATACACTGACAAGAACTTCATTTTCAATTTTATTTCCAAGATTTTTTTTTATTTATTAGACTATATGGATAACAAAATATACCTATAAGTACATCCACTGGACTTCCATTTTTTTGTTTTCCGAGTTCAAATCTGCTGACAAGGAACTGTACGAAAATTTGGCTGGTTTGCGTTTGATTAGCACCCGCAAATGCACTTTACTTGCGGGTACTAAGCTGAATTATATGGGAAGGAATAATAAGCATATCCAAAAACTGACAAGAAACTATACAAAAACGAAATCACCACGTTTTGACTGGGCTATGCTAATTTAGAAAAAAAGACCTTGAGAGACTTGACCAGAATTTAGGAGAAGCGATTCGAGAATTTCTTGCCAAGAGGGACCAGAAGAATTCAAAATACCTAACAGGGAAAATTTAAGACGCTGTAAAGTACAGTCAAAGAGAATGACTCGTTATTAAAGCGATTTTATGAATATTAAAGGTGCTTATCGATTATGCGTGGCTGCCGCGCGTATCTGGTGTTCCATTCCGTTCTCGGTCGGCGTTCAGTTCCCATTCCAGCATAATATCGAACGCAAGAAAAATATGAAAAGTGCGTTGGTGGATGAAAGATATACCGCAAACGAAACGGGGGTGCGACTAATGGATGATATGAGATTTGAAACTGTTGATGAAACTACTAAGAATTTTACAAGACTTTTGACTGAAAGCTTTGAGTTCTTGAAAAACCTAATCGAACCCAAAATGAAAAAAAATTAACACTAATTTTCGAGAACCTATAACAGTATGATTAACTATAACATTGAGATTCTTAGCTACTGGAGATTCATATACCAGCCTGCAATAGCTATTCCGAGTTTCGAAGCAATCTATCGCAAAATCACCCCGAAGCTTTGAAGGAATGGGTGAAGGTGAGTTGTAAGAATCACACATAAAATAAATAGTGTATTTAATTATCCAAATTCAATGAATCATTACACCCTGGAATGTAACCTGAGTCGGTCTAGTTGGGTCTTCATTTCCCGAAGTTGATGGCTCTACAGTTGATTTTTTTTGGCAGTCACACCCACACTAAAGGGAGATCCTATGGCGCTCGACGAGCGGTGTGTGTGCGAAGATGTTGATTGACAGGGTTCTTGAACAGTTGTAGGTTGTAATTAGTGGGAAACAGATGTTCTGGGAGTGAGTTCCACAGTGATGCAGTGCGTCAGACCAAGGAGTTCTTGTAAAGCTATGTTCTAGGTGTTTCCAGTTGTACGACGAACTGGTGTGAACTTGCCGTCTGTCGTGACTGTCTGACAGGAGTTGCCAGGGGCGGGATGAGGAGGGCCAAATCCTGGGAACATCTGCCGTGAAAGTAACTGTAAAACAGAGACATCTCGGCCACATGTCTGCGGTGTTCCAGACTATCCAGATTCCGGGTGAACTGCGGGTCGCCGACGAGACGCACATCCCTCTTCTGAATGGAATCCAGCAGCTTTTGGGTGTGCTTTGATGCGGCACCCCAGATATGTGAGCAATATTCTAAGCACGGTCTTATTTGCGCTTTGTAGAGCAAGAGCAACTGCTGCGGTGTATAGAGTTTTTTGTTGCGAAATAGCGCGCCAAGTTTCTGGGAGGCTAATTTTGCGATGTTAGCGACGTGGTCATGCCAGGACATATTGCTGTTGACCGAGACACCCAGCAGTCCGATTGACGAGGATGCAGGAATGGTCGATCCTGCCATAATGATGTCAGGGCCCGCCGTATTGGCTCTCTTGGTAAAAGTTGCTGCTTGGGTCTTTGCTGCATTGAACTGGACCAAATTTCGGTCGCCCCAAGTTTGAACTTTCTCCAGGTCTTGATTGATTGCTGTAATCTGCTCCTGTCTGCGGTGATGAGTCTCAGTCGCTGGTAAGGGTTTTTCTGATCTAAAGTGGGCGACAAGGGTACTGTCATCTGCAAAACTGCGTTTCGATCAGCAGGTCATTAATATAGATGAGGAACAGAGTTGGTGTAAGTATTGCGCCCTGAGGCACGCCCGCGTTGATGGTGAATATGTCATGTGTGCATCAACTGGAACGTGCAGAGATCGGCGCTTAAGGAAACTGGCAAGCCAGCTGCAGAGAGAGGCTGGCAGTCCAAAGGACGGCAGTTTTCTGAGCAGTCCGTCATGCCAAACTCTGTCGAATGCCTTTGAAATATCCAACGCAGTCATTCGAGACTCTCCGTAGTTTTCAATTGCCCTACTCCATATATGAATGACATAGGCCAATATATCTCCTGTCGGTCTCTTTTGTGAAAGCCGTATTAATTATCGCTGATTATTCTGTTGTTCTCGAGGTACTTGAGTAGTTGCTGATTGACTACACGTTCCATGACTTTGGAGATTATTGGAAGCAAGGCAATTGGGCGATAGTTTGAGGGCGTAGTTTTCTTGCCGTTTTTGGAATAGGTTGCACTCGAGCGACTTTCCAAGAGGATGGGTAAATCCCTTTTCCGTAAGACAGAGAAAAAAGCCTGGAAAAAACGGGTGTTAGTTCGTTGGCGCAGTTCTTTAGCTCGATGGCAGGTATTCCGTCCGGTTCTGATGCCTTTTGCGTATCTAGTTCTTTAAGGATTTGCGAATATCACAGTGATGAAACTTGACTTCTGCCATGGTAGTCTTGATGTTCGATATGGTGGGGAGAGTCTTGGCTTAGGGAACGTCTAAAGTAGGGTGCGATGAAAACATTTTGGCGAGCATGTTTGCTTTTTCCTTGGCTGCAGTCGCTGTGATGCCACGTTCGTCTGTCAAGTGGGAGAGACGTTTTTGTAAAGTTGTTACTTACTGCTTTTGCTACCGACCAGAAATTCCTGGAACCACTGGGTTATTGCAAAAGTTTATTCTTGATCCTTTGATTGTGTTTGTCCTTAGTTTCGTCGATCACACGGTTGCATTCGTTTCTCGCTTCGACAAATAATTGCGATTTTCAGCGGTCTGATTTTGCTGCCAGTCGGCTTGCTGTTTCCTACCAACAGCTCTTTCACATCTTCTGTCGAACCAGGACTTTCCATTTGATGGCAACTTGATGGATGTATGCTTCCATTCTTGATGAGATTACTTGCGTGATCTCTTCGCAGCAGACTGACGGGTCGTCAGTGCCAAAGCAGACGTCGAGCCAAGGAAAATCTAGGTAGAACTCCCCTAGATCGTCCCAGTTTGCAGAATTGTGATGCCAGATTTTGCGAGGCAATGGTGGATCCTTCTGTATGAGTGGCAATTCACAAACCGTTGTAATAAGTTTGTGGTCGGAAGTACCTAATGGCGGACCAACTGTAATTGCGTACTGGTCAGGATTGGTGGTTAGAAAAAGATCCAGGAGGGCGGCGAATTCGCCCCTCTCTGAGATTCGAGTTGGTTCGTCTATAAGTTGAGTAAGCCCGCAGCTGATGGCAAATGCTTCAGCTTCTCTATCTTCGTTGTCGGTCTTGTTGTGATGTTTGAGCCAGTTGGTGTTGTGGGCATTGAAGTCTCCCAGAACGATTATTTCTGAACTGATTGGGGTGATCGACCTGTATTGAGTCAAAATTGGTTTGGTAGCTAGTGTTGAAAAAAGCTTTGGTAGGCTCTATCGCTTGGAGGACGATAGAGACAGCATATAAACTTGGTTAATCCCTTGGCGGTGAACTTGACCCACATGACGTCAAAGTTGTTCGGTTCGAGTGTTACCTCGCGGTGACATGAAAGGTCGCTTCGGACAAAAAGGCATATTCCGAACTTATGTCTAAATCGGGTATATAAGTTGTAACCAGGATAGGGGTAGTTTACTGTTGTTGTTGTAGAACATACTTATGTTTCGGTAAGGGCTAGTATGTGTGGTCTATTTGCTTGTACATGTTGGTGTACCAAATTTATGTTTGTATTTAGGCCTCGTATGTTGCAGAAATCTATTCTAAATTGGTTCGGTATCTTTGCTGCCTGTGAAATGCGGAATGAAGGGCTCCCAGAGCCACCCAGCGCCCGGGGAGCCGAATGGCCAGGGAGTTTACCTCCGGAAAATTTTGATCCTGGAAGCACCATCATGTCCATATATTCCTACTGTGGAACCCGGAATCATCAGCGCGGAAGCGGAACGTGATTTGGGAAAATCACTTAGAGCTTCCCAGTTCTGGTGGGGTGGTCTTTCACCGGACGATGCGAGCAGGCATATGCATCTACCACATAGGACCGCTTCCGCTGGAAGCATCGGCCTCAGACTCATTTCTTTGGTGGGCCCTAGTCTGACAGGGGTAAAAATGGGGTTTCTTGGCAACTCGGAATGGCCGGGGCGTCACTCCCCGTAATCAAACTGCTCTCACCAGTTTGACGTTCCTGCCAGCCAATACAATGCAGCCCCTCTTGTCACAAACAATCGTTGATCAGCCCCAGACTTTGTACTTCGGTGTTCTCCAGCCTAGGGGAGGACGATGGGATTTGATGGGCCACATCCCGTAACAACTCGGAATGGCGGGGGAGTCACTCCCCGTAATCAAACTGCTCTCACCAGTTTGACGTTCCTACCTGCCAATACAATGCAGCTTCTCTTGTCACAAACTGTCATAGTGAAGTGAATGAGAAGTCGAGTTCCCCGAGTATGAGGTCAATTGCATTGGGCTCTGTTCCAAACTATGTGACCTGTTTTGATATACAAATGAAGTATATTTCCCCCAAATCGGCGTCAAAAATCACAGTCTTTATGGCCTGTTTGACGTAAACCAATGTTGTGGCATCACACTCCCGCAATTCGTTAGCAATGTGTTGGCCAAAAGTGAAATAGATGTCCAGTTCGTAAGGACGCTCCGAAAGAACATTGTAGGATTTTTTAAACATTTCATTGGCCTCTCCAGCATTATCATCATTTGGTCTTTCCTTTGGCTTCCTTTTTGAAGTGTTTTTCAAAAAACCTTATAGACGCTCATCTTTCGCGAACGTAGAACACTTTGCAGTTGCCTGCTCTTGTCCCTCGTTGTCTGTGTTTGGCTGCGTTTGTCCCTCCTATTCTGCGGTAGTCTGTTCAGTTTCTGCCTCGTTATTTTCTAGTAAGGTTCCTTTCGTTGCACCAGCCTCATTTTGAGTTGTTGAATCCTGAAAATAAAAATTTGTGAAAAGTCTGTACAAGGTGGGCAATTTATTATGGATCTACAGCTTTCAGAAACTAGACTGTTGGAAAAAATATATAGAAGTGTTTTGTTATTTATTCTATTTTCATATAGACACTTTCTTATTTTAAATGGAACACCCTATATCTTATTACAGATCAATACTCCAGATTCAATATACATTTGAAGTTCCATACATAATTTCGGGAGACAAAGCATTCGCGCTCAATGAAGTACACAATAGAACCATTCCAAGAAGAGCCAAAAAATATTCTATGGAAAGGATCTTTAATTATCGGTTGTCAAGAGCGCGCAGAGTTGTAAAAAATGCATTATTTGGAATTTCAAGCGTAGTTTCAGAGTTTTAACCTAAAATAGCTACTAAAGTTGTCTTAGCTATTATTCATTTCTTTTTTTTTTTTTAAGAAAACAATCTGCATCCGCCTGCACACCATGTGGATGTTTGGAGATAGATAGAGAAATCATACAAGGAGGTTGGGGAAACGACAGCGAATTGTCATCTATGCTCCCTATCACTAATGTGCCGTCGAGAGCAGGAAACCACGCAAAGGAAATAAGGTTACATCTTGACCAACATTTCCGAACTAACGGGGCAGTAAAATGGCAACATAAGTATTGAGAGAAATTACCTACCTTAAAATATAAAATGTAAAATTACCTTAATTGTGTCCAATGTTTCCTGAGATGTGTGCTTAAATTGTATAAAACTCCCAAGGATTGCGTTATGGAGAAACCTTGTGGGTCTGGGAGAACTGACTAGATAAAGTAGGTCACAAAAATAAAACTGCAAAATTTAATCAATCAATCAGTCAATCAATTTTATTTGCAAAATACAACAATTGTACCGGGTGTCCAAATAAGAAAGGACGCCGGCCATATCTCGGAAACTATTAACTCTACAGCTTCGGGGAAAAAAAATTATGAGTAAATTGGCCAAGAGAAAGTTCGTAAGACGACCGCTAGGGAGCGCAAATGCTATGGCAATTCAGAAAAGAGGTTTTTTCTCAAAAATATGCCAAGTTAAGATATTATATTTAAAATAGCGGCATTATAATCTTTGGAAATTTGAAATTTCTTTTATGTAGAGGACTTTGCTCTATCTATGAAAATAAGGTGGTGGGGGAAGGTCAAACTTATTTTTCTTTAAACACTGATTACTCTGGATTGGGTAAACGGAATTAAACAAACTAGGGCTCGTTTAAAAGAGCTTTTCTTACTTAATAATCTGCATTATAAATTTTGTTCGAATCGATTTTTGTGTAGCCGCCAGAGAGCCTTGTTTGACAAGAGAACAATTATTACTCATTATCATGAAAATTTTAAATAGCACGCTATATCTCTTTTTACATAGTTAAATAAAGCATAATATTACTAAGAAGTCAGCACAAACCGCAAATTTCTTTTTTTTTTCATCTGATATATTAACGAAACAAATTTTATTCCCGAATATATCCCCGGAACACGTAAAGGTAGAGCTTGCGGGTGATTCTTTTTGTAAAAGTGACCAAAAAAATACTGGAGATTATTTTCAAATCAGTAATGTCGTTTTACATATCTTATTTTAGCAGCAACTAATAATTTTAAGCATCGTCATTAAAAAAATAAAATAAAATAAAAAAATATGCTAAAAACATGTAGGACCCTTATCTAACAGTAGAACCAATACATTAACACTAATAATAAAGGACCCTAACAATTAAAAAATTAAAAGCTGAAACTTAACACATAAACAAGTCCTCCGATTCTCAGTCGGGCTAAAGAGTGATCGTCAACCGTCAGTGTACCCCAGTCAAACTCCAAGAACTCTCGGGTCTCATATGGGCCTATATGGTGAAGTATTTTTTTAATTGCAAATTTAAATTTGTTAGATGGTATACCTAAGGCTTTTATTTCTTCCGGAAGACAATTAAACAGTTTTATTGACGAAATTTTAAAATTTTTATGGGTGAAAGACAATCTATGTTGAGGGATTATTACTTAGTTTTTTGTTTCTCGTATGATGGGAGTGAACCGATTGATGGGTTAGGAAATTTACAAAATTTTCTTTGGCATATTGGAGTGCTTGTTGGATATAAAATGCTGAGGTTTATTTTGGATAGGATTCTGATTGCTTTCTTTTGTTGTTTGAATATAATTAACCACTCCGGGGTGTGGTCCCATGCTAAGATGCCACACATGATAAGGCTTTGGAACATGCCCATGTATGCAATTCTGCCAATATGTGCATTAGTATGTTGCATTATTTTCCTAAGTAGGAAGTTTACACTGGCCAGTTTTATGTTAAACTGGTAGTGTGGGACTTAAAAGAAAGGTCTTTATCCAGTATAATACCTAAAAATTTAGTTTTTGATGGTTTATTATCTGTTGTTTGTTTCTTTAAATTAAATTCAATATTTACAGTTTTATTCAAATTAAGAGCTAGGGAATTTGAGTCGAACCAAGTTTTTGTTTGAATGATTAGTTCTGAATTTTTTCTTTGAGCTTGTTCTAAGTCTATATGTGAGTTGAAGTAGGTTGTGTCATCGGCAAATTGGATACATTTTCCACCATCCAGGCCAAGACAAAAGTCATTTGAATATACAACAAACAAAATGAGTCCCAGTATGGACCCTTGAGGTACACCAGAAAAAACAGTTTTTGTTGAGGATTTTAGGCCATCAATTTCAGTTAATTGTTGTCTTCTCAAGAAATGGGGTTCTAAAAAGATCTTTGCATTCCCGCTTACCTCATATGCTTCAATTTTTTGTAGTAAGGTCTTGTGACAGACGCAGTCGAATGCCCTCGAGAGGTCACAGAATGTAGCAACCAAATACTGGTTGGTAGAGATAATTTATGAAAGTACTCAATAATGTTTTTTGGGAAGAGAAATCCCATGAGTAGAAGTCAAGAGAAAAATATTTTTAATTTTGTAGAAACCTTTTTTCAAACTTTTTGCTCCTGTACATTAGATTTGATATTGTCAAAAACAGTGTTCTTTCATGGACCAGCCTTTATCCAGAACACATTTTTTTGAAAAATTAATAAACTGTGAACACTTGTCGACTTTCGTGAAGTATAGTATAAATCAGAAAATATCTTGACAGGACTTTTAGAAACTGGCCAATTCTGGATGACGAAACATAAGTACAGCTCAAATTAATTCTGGTAATTTATTGAAGGTCTCATCGAGTCTGATCAAATGAAAATTAATTAAAACTGTGAACACGCTACAAAAATCTTCAACAATCCTGGTTTTTGGGTATCATGACTTCTGCTCACCGCAAACATTCATAAATCTGTTAAAAACTGGCCCATATTCACGTATACTATATACCTACATATATTCTCATGTTTGATTTAGAGATTCTATTAAGAGCCCTCATTTGCATCTCGCGAAATCTGGTCAAGTAATGTCAATTTTGATCTAATAAAAATTTAGATAAATCTGTAAACACCTCAAAAGTTGTGTGTGACCTGAAAATGTTGGTGCAAATTCTTATATCTCCCTGGGCGTAATGTGGTCATTTGTTTGAAGATATCTTGTCAAATTTGGTCTGGTATTTCCACTTCAAATTTTCAGCTTAGAATTTAGGCAACTGCTTTTCCCTAATGTAAATAAACTTGTAAGCACCATCTAATACTTAAATAATCCTACCTCATACACTGTATGGTGAGTACTGATGGTGTCATGCTGATTGAAAGTCAAAGTATGAGTGTCATGCCGCCATAGTCGACAAAGAAAATCTATTCTACTTCAAAGAGTTGCTCTAAGACAAGACTAGACCACCTATTAAGATTAAGCATATATATCCAATCAGTGATGAAGAGGTACCAAAAAAATATCGTTCATGAAATTAAAATAAAATGATGGGAAGAAGCAGATACCGACTCTTGATAATTCAAATATTTCTAAAGAGCAGGAAGCAAGTTAGCTCCGCGAATTTGTATTTTTTGAAAATATTTTGTTGTGCTATTTGGGTCGCAATTTATTTTCAAAAATGTTGAAAGTTCCCAGAGAAAATTATCCGATTTCATTGAAAACTATGACAATGCATCGGGCGTCATTTGCACTGAGTTGTGCCTTGAGTTGTTACTGTCATTTGTCACAATAGCCAAAACGACAATTTTTCGGCAGACGCACTGTTGCCAAATTTATTTTTAAAATGTGTGCTGCAGTTTTTTTTTATGGCAGTGGCACACATACTGGAGGGAGATCCTATGGCGCTCGACGAGCGGTGTGTGTGCGAAGATGTTGATTGACACGGTTCTTGAACAGTTGTAGGTTGTAATTAGTGGGAAATAGATGTCCTGGAAGTGAGTTCCACAGTGATGCAGTGCGCCAGACAAAGGAGTTCTTGTAAAGCTATGTTCTAGGTGTTTCCAGTTGTACGACGAACTGGTGTGAACTTGCCGTCTGTCGTGACTGTCTGACAGGAGTTGCCAGGGGCGGGATGAGGAGGGCCAAATCCTGGGAACATCTGCCGTGAAAGTAACTGTAAAACAGAGACATCTCGGCCACATGTCTGCGGTGTTCCAGACTATCCAGGTTCTGGGTCAACTCCGGGTCGCCGACGAGACGCACAGCTCTCTTCTGAATGGAATCCAGCAGCTTTAGGGTGTGCTTTGGTGCGGCACCCCAGATATGTGAGCAATATTCTAAGCACGGTCTTATTTGCGCTTTGTACAGCAAGAGCAACTGCTGCGGTGTATAGAGTTTTAACATGGTCATGCCATGACATATTGCTGTTGACCGAGACACCCAGCAGTCCGATTGACGAGGATGAAGGAATGGTCGATCCTGCCATAATGATGTCAGGGCCCACTCTATTGGTCCTCTTGATAAACGTTGCTGCTTGGGTCCTTGCTGCATTGAACTGGACCAAATTTCGGTCGCCCCAAGTTTGAACTTTCTCCAGGTCTTGATTAATAGCTGAGGTCTTGATTAATAGCTGTAATCTGCTCCTGTCTGCGGTGGTGAGTCTCAGTCGCTGGTAAGGGTTTTTCTGATCTAAAGGGTACTGTCATCTGCAAAACTGTAAACAGGATTATTCGTTTCGATCAGCAGGTCATTAACATAGATGTGGAACCGAGTTGGTGAAAGTATTGCGCCCTGAGGCACGCCCGCGTTGAAGGTGAATGTGTCCGAGATGTGTCCATCGACTGCAACGTGTAGGGATCGGTTCTTAAGGAAACTGGCAAGCCAGCTGCAGAGAGAGGCTGGCAGTCCGAAGGACAACAGTTTGTTGAGCAGTCCGTCATGCCAAACTCTGTCGAATACCTTTGAAATATCCAACGCAATCGTTTCATTTCATCATCTAAGAAGTTAGGTATATTCATTGGTAAAAGTAGGTAGTGCATGATGAGTGTATCTCTTTCTTTTCACGTGAATAAATGCAAATGCACACTGACTTATGAATAGAATACACTATCTGCTTGAATGTATCGTCAAATATTTTACAACATGCATTGTCCTATGCTCACTCAGGGAGTACAACCAGCTATTTATTCAAATGAGTTTATTTAAATTGAGTACATTAAGTCAGGATAGCGCTCCACTATGTTAATTTCTCAGATCATTCTTAGAACATAGTGTCCTGTATGTACAGCAAATTGTTTCTACTTTAAAAATGTGGGTTTTTGGGTACTGACAGGTACATATTATTGTACATCCTTTTTTTGAAATTCATGAAACATACTTGTGACTTTACACTGAAATAATACTACAAGAGATCACTCCAAATGAAAACGTTTTTTTTACATTTCGATTTCCATTATTTTTTATTCATTTGCTAAATCTATTTTTGAAAAATAAATTCATGACAAAAATGCAAAAGCCACATTTCTTTTAATAGTACTAAATTTTGGTAAAACTACCTACCGAGCTACCTACACAGTAAAAAATAATGTAGGATCAATATTTTCAGCAAATACTAATGAGAATATTAAAAAAATAACCTCAATATTCTCCCTTCACTAAAGAAATAACTTGAAATTACAGAGAATGGTATATCTTGAATGTTTTTCAAAATGATATAGGACTAGGTAGAAATTATTCAATTACTTAAGTAGGTGTCTAAAACAATAAATGGCAGATTATGATTGCATAATTTCAACTTAATCTTTGAAAGTTGAAGGAAAAACTGAAAAAACTTATTTGCTCTAGTAGGTAAGTACAAACATGTTGCCTAACAGGATAAATCACAGAACGAGTCACAGAATCACTATAAAATTAAGAGAAGAAACAAAATACGACAAGCATAATTTAATTCCTTTTCTAAATAATCTTTACATGTATATAAAGTGTATTTAAACTGAAATATATATTATATGAATTTAGTGTATATTAGCTATATTCTAAACATTATTAAATATCTATTCATATTACAGAAAAATCACAGGCATAACATAAATGTGCAGTCATGATGGGGTAAAATCAAAGCATTTTTAAAGCACACAAGTGTCAAGACAAAAATTAATGTATGTATTAGTAACAGTCATTTAGAGTATAGGGAATATGGCTACTTATTATTTTTTTATTTCTAATAAATGTATTGCACTTAAACTACACATTTTTAGACAACTATGCAAATAAATAATTACATAATAAATACCTAGGTAAGTGTCATTTGTTTTGAAAAATCAAAGCTATTTAGTATAAAGATTTGTAATTAAGTATTTTTGATTAATTAGGTATTATTCCTATTTCCTATATGATTTATCAACTTCTGCACACATGCATTAGAGTTGAACATTAAGAAACATAAAATCAGTTTTACTGAACCAAATTTATATTAAATAGCTACATTTTCATTTCAAATTTGCTGTCAAAGTTATAGAAATCACATAGAAGAACTTTGTTATTGTATGTTCCAAACCAAATGAAACCAACTTTCAGTGTACTGTAATTAATCCCAATCAATATATTCAAGTACCTAGTATTTTGTGAATTCAAAAATATTCTACTTTAACAAAATATATTAGGCACCTAATCAAAATTCTTTTTGGAAGTGGTCTCCTACCAAAGAAAATTTAAAGAACTTTCATTGATGCCATGAGAGCAGGATTTACCCATTCTTGCAGCATCACACACAATAGGACTTTACTTTAAAAAATGTCTTAATCTTGGTTTTAAGCTACCTGTAAGTGATTTATCTCAATAATTATCTATGAATAAAACTGGAAAACTGTTGTAAACTTACAATACCAAAGACAAAGATATCTATACGAAATTAAATAAGTGAGTACTTATTATAAAAACACGAGTGTAAAGAACTAGTAAAATACCTACCTTCCAATAAGATTGTTTGCACTTCGAAATGACTCTTGAAAGCTACTAATTCAAATTAAATCAGATCTGACTTTATATAATGCTATTAAGCTAGAATAAACTCACTTCTTCTTAATTTTAGGTGAAGTTGACTGGAATACACTACTAGCCGACATCAAGTTTTCAATATATTGGCCCAAAACCTGGTTTTCAGAGCGTAGCTTCAAATTCTCCTCTTTCACACTGTCGACCCTCTGTGAGAGATCATCCAAAGTATTTTGCAGTTCAAGAACTTGTGAAATAAGACGAGCCTTTTCTTCTTGTTCATCAGGACTTGTGTCTGGCTCTAAAGAATTGTGCTGAGGACTGGAACTTCCATTTGTAAAAGTAGACTGAATTGAATCCATGCTTCTACCGTGAATCATGCTGGATGAGTTGCCTTCTGACATAGAATTTGGTTCTGGGTCATCAGTTATTATGACTAAAATATATTTATATGTGAGAGTCTAGCAATGCGAATCTAGTACAAACCTTTTCCCAATGGGGTAAATTTAGGTTAGGTTGGGTTTGGTTTGCAAGAGTAGCTGGAGTATCACCTAATTATGGACAGCTAATCCAAACCAACCCAAATTTGCCCCTGTAAGAATTTCATGTTTTGTTTGAGAAGTGTAATTTTCTTTTAATACACAATTTTATCTTAATTCCGAGGTTTACCTTGAGGATCATCATCAGCGAGAGGTATATCATCTTGAACTTTTGAATCAGACATTCTTGCAAGCCTTTTTTAGGGTAATTTTAAACTGTAGCACCAATTTCATATATTCAGAAAAAAAATTGGGCACTAATATATGCTAATATTCAATTTATATTATCAACATTAGGGGTGTGCGATTTAAATCGATTTTTCAAAAGATCGATTTTTTTAGATACGATTTCCGATTTTTTAAATCGATTTTCACACATTCGATTTTTTCAAGAATCGATCTTTTTAGAACCATATCGATTCTACGATCCTAATCTTCATGATCTCAGACAAAATTATGACGTCCACATTTTATTTTCTCAATAAAATAAGCTTTCGCTGCTGAATGCATCCATTATCGGCTAGTTTTTAAGATGCATTCCGTTTACTATTAAGTCGAAACAACTGAGCGGGACTTAAAGCGTTTGTTTACATGCCTAATGGTCCAGTGGTTACATGGTATGTCTGTGATACGGCATCCCGGGTTCAATTCCCGGTAGTGGCGAGGCGTGTTTTTTTATTTTTATTTTTTTGAGGTTATGTTTGTAAAATGTTGCATTTTCTTCATTTTGGGCATTTTGGGTTTTTGTTGGTTGCGTTCCCGTAGCCATGCGTGAAGTGAAAATTAGACATTCTAAAATAGTAAGCAAAGGCTCCAAAACCCGCCCAATTGTTTCGACCAATAGTAAACGCAATGCATCTTGGGAGCTATCCTCTCCTTAGGCCGCCCGCGGAACTAATCAAGGACACACGATGGAGCCTATTAATCCTGTGTCTTTAGTTAGTCCGGACGATATTCTTTGGCCCCGTCAACGTCAAGTTTCAAAGATATGAATAAACACATGACGTGATAAATGTCAATTTCTATTCCCTACCCTTTAAGTCTGTCGTTGGCAGTATTTGTTAATCCTTTTTTGAAAGACAAACCAGTTGCAACATATTTTGTTTTTCCTAATTTAATAAAATTGCCTTCTTTTAAATTTGTTTGTGTATGATTTGTTTGCGTTTGTTGAAAAAAAAAACGAGAAACCGAAATTATAGGTTAAGTTTTTCTGACATTTGAAATTTTTTACACATTGTTTACATTTTCTAAAATTTTTACGCCTGTTTACGTTTTTTCCACATTTTTTTACACGTAAACCTCCATTCCTGTGATCTATACATAAATAAATAAAAAAAGATCGATTTTTTAAAATATCGATTACTTGCCTTCGATATTTTTATGAATCGATTCTGTGACATCCGATTCGAATCGATTCAAAATATCGATCTCTTGGAGAGAATCGAACACCCCTAATCAACATTGTCATTTCAATATTTCATTTGACATTTTGACAACTTACCACAGTTTCAAATGTCAAAACTATCAAATAAAAAAGCAATTTTTCGCGATGTTAAGCCAGCATAAACGGTTTACGTTTTGAGCAGAATCTAACGTTTTCGCACCATAACCTAAAGTAGGGACTTCCGATTCGTCTTCGGTGGAGTGTGCACGTGTCGGGTATCGGCCATTTTGTTCCAGTTTCATATACATATATGTTAGTTTGGGGGCACATGGGGCTTTCAGGGGCTGTGTAGATTCCCCGAATAAGATTCCGACGTCCAGCCGGGGGTTAGAGCCCCGTGCATGTACAAGATTTAAATGTGTGTGAATGTCCAGCCGGTGGTGTTCGAACCTTAAAACAAGCCGTGCATGTACAAGTCGGGGCCCCAGGGGTACATACTCGACATACTGGGTGCCCCAAAAATAGTATCTCTATCCATCAGGTGTAACTAATCTGGGATGGGTCGCCCCAGCTCTTACTAAGCCGGATAGAGGTCTTTTCTGGCTGAATTTCTCACCAAAAAGGCCAATAGAGAGTTTACTACTACAAAAATAACCTAAAGTAGGAAGTAGGGGAAATGTTGATAACGTCGCGTCATCGTTAGATTAGTCATTAAATATATGGGTTAGTCAAGCATAATCTGGTTATGTCATTTGTAACAGCTTGAAAATGGCGGGATTTTAGCTGGATGTAAATATACATGGGGTGTAAATTTCTCCATTTCTGGTTTTATGATTACTAAGCGATTCGCTGATTCGTTTATGCTAGGCTAGAATAGGTTAGGTCCAAAACTGAGCAAAAAAATTAGCATCCTGATGACCCATGATACAGTTATTTTTTGTATCATGCTCTAAGCCCGATACGAGAAAACTCCCTTAAAGAATACATACGGCACAGTTTATACCGTACCCAAATCAGTTAAACAACTCTTCACGTGTTTTGAAGCCCAGCGCTTCAACCAATAGAAGAGCTGGGAGTTCTTATCTTGCGCCTGCGCTCAATGAGTGAACGCCGCCTTTATAAATAAAACATCAATTCGGCATATACGTATCTCTTTTCAATAAGATATCGCCTGTAAGGAGAAAGAGATAGTGTTGGCGATAATTAACCGTAAAACGAGGCACGCAACAGGCTTGTATTGTGCTTGTGTTCAGATGAGATCTAGATTATTGATTTTCTGGCGGCGACAGGAAAAGTATGTTGATTGAAAAGGAACCGAAAAGCGAAAACTACCATCTTGTTTGTTCGAGAGTCGGCTTTGTTTGTAGTGCTTTTTGTGGACTGCTTTCGCGAATTTTGTGTATTAAATCGATAGACTTAGTTATATGTCTATGATTAGATCCTAGTTCGACTTTGCCCACGGCCCAGCTGGCCGTATAATTCTGACGTTTCCAACTAATAATGCGCATGCTCGAAATATGAAAATCCATGAAAAAATAGAATTTGTCTTCACCAACATCAAAGGTGCCGGCTCAGAGTTGTATAGCTGATTCGGGTACGGTATAAACTGTGCATACGGTTGTTGTGTTGATACACGGCCACCTATGACATAAGTAGCCGTGGTTGATGGCAGATTTTTTGGAAATATCCGCCATGAGTATCTCGCGAATATCCTTGCTCGCGACAATAATGATTTTGGCTGCCATCAAGCACAGTTTATACCGTCACCGAATCAGTTATAAGACCCTGAGCCGGCACCTTTGATGTTAGTGAAGCCAAATTCTATTTTTTCATGGATTCTCATCTCTATCTCTTTCCCCTTACAGGACAGGGCGGTATCTTATTGAAAAGAGACATACTTATATATGACGAACTGAGGTTTTATTTATAAAGGCAGCGTTCACTCATTGAGCGCAGGCGCAGGATAAGAACTCCCAGCTCTCCTATTGATTGAAGCGCTTGGCTTCAAAACACGCGGAGAGTTGTTTAACTGATTCGGGTACGGTATAAACCTTGGATTAAGTAAGAGTAAGGATACCGCGCATGACATTATGCCAATGTACTCAAATTGAAGCCTTTTCAGAGCGGCGGCCATTATTTGTGTGGCAAACACATCTATTGTTGTGGCGGTGCTATTTTGCAGTTATTTTGTGAGTTTTTGAACAAAGAGAGATAAAAACTAAAATTCATAATGGCAAATTGTTCGGCATATGGTTGCAAGAGTCGAAGTGAGAAGAAGGAGAATGGACTTTCATTTCACAGGTAATTATTGTCTGCTAACCTTGTAGTTTATTTGCATATTTCTTGTTTTAATAATAATGCATAATGTACACATTGTGTTACCTCTGAGTATATCATGGTAGGGATGTTCATTTAATTATCGAGAGTAATTTGATACCCCATCTTGGATATTTTCAATCAATAAAGCCATAAATCTTCTTCAAGGAGAGTCATTCAACAGAGGCGTAGGTAATATATTTTTCATACTCTACCTATAAAATGGCTATATTATCTTACGACTGAAAATTACTTTAACTTATTAATTGTTATTTATTACTTATAATTTCAATTAATTTATTGAAGTTACCCAGAAATTTATGTGGCAGCTGGTAACAGGCTTTTTCCCATGTTATTTGTCCTTCCTTGTCTAAGGTATAAACTGTGCATCAAGGTCGAATGTTACAAATGCTTACTAACGCCATCTAATGTAGGTGGCGTTTAGTGCTTCGGTCTCGCCGAGACGAGACGAGACTATTGAGGTCTCGGTATCGGTCTGGCAAGGTCTCGGTTCTTTGAGTCTCGTCTCGGTCTCGCCGAGACTAGACATATTCTGTTCTCGGTCTTGGTCTCGGTCTCGCCGAGAGTCTCGTGCACTTCAAAAAAAAATTCTTTTTTTTTAAACCTTTCCAAGAATCGGTATTTTAAATTCAACCTATTTTGGGATATTACCACGTTATTGATTAATAATTAGATTTTTGGGTTTTTTCAAATAAATAATTTTATTAACCTCACAAAGTGTCGATTTTTTTAAGCAAAATTAATTTAAACAACAGTCACAAAAAAATCTTTATAGAGGTAACAAAATTGGTAGGGAGGTTGGCAAGTAAAAAAGATATCAGAGAGTAGAGTAGTCACTGTAGTCAGAATTGTCTCCTCTACATAATATTTTATATTTTCGAAAGTAAAAGTAAGAACTCTTTCATGACGCGCATTCCTGAGCAAAAAATATAAATGATTGTAAATAAACCTGTCAGAGAGCAGAAAGATTATTGGCTATTGGCTGCAAGTGAAGCATTCTGTTTGAATGGATTGAGTTTACTTTTAACTTACCTACCTATGTAAGTAAACCTTTTTTTATAAGAAAAAATAAACTAAAATGTATATTAAAACAGGAAAATACTGCCTAGTAACGTTTCTCTGGCTAGTCTATAGTTTTTAGGTAAATCCCCGGCGGGTGGGTGAATCTGAAATTATTATAAACTATATAAGACCTGTTTTGAATCTTTTTTTGGGTTACCCATAAATATAGGTAGGCAACTAGTAAATTGTACTTTAGATACGTACAGGGTTATTGGTTATATTTTCACTGCCCATCTAGCTATTTTATTTTAAACTTTAAAAAAATATATTAAGTACAAATAATGTAGCTAGTTGGATGTAGTTTCTTTTAAAATTGACATTTCATATACCGGGTGTCCCCTAAATAAGTAATAAACCAAACATACATACATTAAAAAAAAATTAAATGAAACACACTATGTATTATTCGAATTTTGGATTCCTCAAAATATTCTAGGCATGTTTCATATACTATATCCTATACCTACCTTCCAACTATTCTTGAATTATTTTGATTTGAATATAAAAAATATTTTTCTAAGCTTCGTATATCGATACCAATAATTGTCGGTTGTTTTTGCTTAGCAAGTCATGAAATTTGAAAGGAAATTGAAACTTATGTTACTAATAGCATTTTTTTTGTCTTTTATTATAAAATGCTAATAGCTTTCTTTTATAGGAAATTAATATACAATGGCAAAATAAATGCTACCGTCATTCTTTTCTTTTTACGGTTGAGTTTGGGTTAGTTTGGGCCTATACTTAAAGTAAATTGGGATATTAACGATGTAATGCTCATAATGGTCTCCATTTTCTTCAATCTGTAGCCCCACTTCATTTTCTCCAAAGCACCATGAATCGAGGCTTGATCGTAGTTGTTATAACGTTTTCTAGATCATTTATGTTTAAATTATTGAACAATTTTACTTTGTTTTTCTAGAGCAACCGACAGGAAGGTATCTAAGGGAGTTTGGTCAGGATTACAGGCTAGCTAGATGGGCGGTGAAAATATGACCAATAACCCTGTACAGGGTGTCCCAAATTCGAGCCTCATCATTGAGATGTCGGAAACTGAAAGAGATACAAGGTCGGTTAAATGGAGGTAATACCACCTTACAAGTTTAAAAATACCAAATACTTCCGAAGATTTTGGAAAAACCGAATATTCTCGATTTTATTTTTATTTTTTATGACTCTATTTGAATAGATGTAAAAAAATAAATTCCACATTCTCATTGCTACTTTTTCTGTTCTTCAAGATGGTGTTATCAGATTTTCAAACCGACGTTTCGTCTTCGAGCTGTCAGCATTAATTTTGTTTTTTTAATACGGTCCTGGATTTTTTATTACCGATTTTAAGAGCTTCTAAGGTCTCAAAACCAAAGATGTATCGCACTTATTCGAAAAATTCGTAGTATTGGGATTTTCCATAAGAACTCATGTGTTAGAGAGAGTCAGAAAGTAGTGGATTTTAAGAACTTCTGATGTGCCAAAACGAATGATGTATCGCACTTTCTCGAAAAAATCATTTTAATGATTTTCTGATAACACATGAGTTCTTATGAAAAATGCCATTAATATGAATTTTTCGAACATGTTCGATACATCATTGGTTTTGGCACCTTAGAAGCTCTTAAAATCTGTAATAAAAAGTCCAGGGCCGTATTTAAAAAAAAGGTTAATGATGGCAGCTCGAAGACGAAACGTCGGTTTGAAAATCTGATAACATCATCTTGTAGAACAGAAAAAGTAGCAATTAGAATGTCCAATTTATTTTGATATATCTATTCAAATAGAGTCATTAAAACATAAAAATGGAATCGCAAATATTCGTATTTATCCAAAAATCTTCGGAATTTTAAAACTTTAAAAGTGGCATTTTGATCAACATCAAATTGCGCCTTTGCCTCCATTTAACCGACCTTGTATAATATCTTCTAGTTTCCGAGATCCCAATGATGAGACTCGAATTCGAGACACCCTGTACATACTTTCCTAGATTTCTTTGATTTTGGTGTACTTATATATTTTTTAGTTTTGTACGTTACCTATAATTAAGACCTGTTTTGAAAATTTTTTTTTGTGTTACTCATTAATATAGGTAGGCAACTAGTAAATTGTAATTTAGATACGTGCATATTTTCCTCGATTTCTTTGATTTTCGTGTACTTAACTGCTTTTTATTTTTTGTACGTTACCTATAATTAAAAAAAAAACAAACCATTATTTTCGTACTATCCTACTTATAATTTTTTTCTATTTCAACACTCGAGACTCGAGACTATCGAGACTGACGTGACGAGACTCTCGGTCTCGAACCTAGAAGTCTCGGTCTCGGTCTCGAGTTATAATTCCTAGTCTCGTCTCGGTATCGGTCTCGAATTTCGAGACGAGACGAGACGAGACCGAGACTAGTCTCGTCGAGACCGAAGCACTAGTGGCGTTGACTAGAGCGATTGCATTCGATGTCTTCGCGATACAATCACGCGCATTTTAAGATCCTTGACAGACGTAGACGACTATGTGAAAATCGGCCTCGCTTATTGGTCGATCCATCTCTTATTACAATATGTCTTCGTGATGCAATCAATCTGTCACAAGAGCTCTCGTGGTCGAGAGGTTTATATGGTTGGGTCGCACCTGGACGGCTAGAGTTCAAACCCCGTTGCTTTTTTTTATTTATTTTTTAAGATTATGTTTCTAAACAGTTTTTTTCTTGATTTTGGGTATGTCATGGGTTAGTTTGGGCGTTGTTTGAATAAAGGAGTTTATTCAAACAACGGTTTGGGTTAGCACTTGGTTAGTTTCCATTTCTTGAGCCCCCGAAGCGAGCGGAGGGCCATGCGGATCGACCAATAAGAAAGGCCGATTTTCATATAGTGGTCTACGCCTTTAAAGGATCTTAAATCATGCAATTAATTTGGAGCATGAGCCGTCGTGGTCTAGAGGCTTAGATGATTAGGTCTCAATTCGTCGACTATTGGCGGCAGCCCGGGTTCAAACGTCGTTGCTTTTTTATTATTTGTTTGCGGTGGTTTCTAAACATTTTTTTTCTTGATTTTGGGTATGTTTCGGGTTACGTTTGTGTTAGCACCTGGTTAGTTTCCTTTCTTGAGCCCCCGTAGCGAGCGGTAGCGAGCGGAGGGCCATGCGAAAAGTGAAATATTACTTATTGTAATATATACAGCTTGCATGGGTTTCCGCGAATACATTCACAAAGAATCCCCCTTCTTGGAATGAATTTGATGTCTGTATCCGCATTTGTAACATTCGACCTTGACGGCAGCTACAGTAAAGCTCTCCCGAGACACTCGTCAATTGGCAAGTATATGGCCCTCCGCTCGCTCCAGGGCTCAAGAAAAGAAGACTAACCATGCCATACCCAAGAAAATGCTAACCAAAGCCAACCCAACCCAAGAAAAACCCAAAAAACAAGAAAAAAAAATGTTTACTTAAAAAAACCAAAACCGATGAGATTTGAACCCGGGTCGCCGAAGTGAAGGCCTACCATGCAGACTTCTAGACCATCTGCTGACTTACAAACAACTGGTTGCATCACGAAGACACCACACGTAGCTAACCTATCACGCGGACTTCCGTTTCGTCTTCGGTCGAGAGTGCACGTGTCGGGTATCGGTCATTTTGTTCCAGCGTTGTTTGAATTATTCAAACAACGGTTCCAGCTGCATATACATATATGTTAGACTTGGGAATTCATGGTGAACGTTCAGGGACCGGGTAGTTTTCTCCCCGAATAAGATACGGACGTCCAGCCGGGGGTTTGAGCCCCGTGCATGCAACAGATTTTTATGTTTGTGAACGTCCAGCCGGTGGTGTTCGAACCTTAAAACAAGCCGTGCATGTACAAGTCTGAGCCCCCAGGAGTACATACTCGACATACTGAGGGCTCTAAAAATAGTATCTCTATCCATCAAGGTGTAACCAATGTAGAAGGGTCGCTCTACCTCTTGCTAAGCCTGGATAGG
>JAEQML010055341.1:0-36184 GCA_016904865.1 Pissodes strobi
TATATAATACATTTATTCAAATAATCTGAAATTACAATTTCACCTACGGTATACTACACATAGCTTTAGATTTCAGAAGGTGACATGTGAGTATCCCTCGCTCGCTCTAAATAGCGACACTAATGACGCCTCAACGCCACGCCTAACAGAAATTTGGCAGATTTAATGCCAGCCATGTTTAATAGTACACTTTCAGTGGCACTCAAATACCTGATCTTTATTGCTTGGGCTGAGCCCTTCAATAGTGTTGCATGATGGATTGCAAATAACATGAAATAATAGCTGGCTTGTTTTGAGGAGAGGGAAAGGAAAGATGACGGAAATCGCAACATGGGGAAAAACACTGTGAAAAACCCCATTCCACGTTTCTTTGGTTATGGGGGACGGCACAACATACAACACACAAGACATCACACCAAAAAGGGTCAGAGATTACTTTCGTAATCTCAATGAGATGGGAATTGCAACCAAACATCATAATGCTTGGCTACGTGTAGCCGTAATTCGCCTGCACAGAGCAGGGGAACAGGAGGCAGCTCGATGGCAGTGTGTATACGATGTATACTACTAACGTTTAGCTACGGCTGACGATATTTATACGAGATCCATGTCCCTTAGCATGCCTTGCCCACCTCGCTAAAACGGCGAGATGAACAGAGCCTGTTCTTGGGGTCTAGTCAGTGGGTCAGGATGGGTTGACTTCTGTGCTCCTGGTAGATCTCGATTTCTCGAGAGTGCCAGGGGCACAAAAGGGGGAGTTTGATGGGACTTTTAGGATCAGGGATGGGAATAGGTTCATCGTCTAAGGCGGCCTGGGTTGCAGGTAGTACACCGTCGTCTTCCTGTGTACCGGGCCATGTCTGGGCACGTCCCGCGGGTCATATCTTAGGGTCGCCAGGTTAGCGGTCCTCGTTGAGCCGCGCACTCCCAGATCATAGAACCTACATGCCTGTTTGTCAATATGTTCGTTGACATACTCTACGCCTGACCAGGCATGCAAATCGCTGATCCGGGTGCGAGGCCCCGCCGAGAAGGCCGCCCTTAAATACTTATTTTGAATGATCTGAATCCTTTTTCTATGACACTCCGCGACCGAGCACCAGACAGGTGCCCCGTACAGCAGGAATGGCCTTATGATGGACCTATATAAAGTGATTTTATTGCCAGGACTTAAATAGGAACCACTCCGGACAAGAGGCCTTAACTTTTCGAAAATACAGTGATGTTTTTCATGTATATATGCCACATGGCGGCAAAAGTTAAGGCTCCTGTCCAGATAGATTCCTAGATATTTGGCGTGGGATTTAGGAGGGATAAGGGTGTCTTGCACCCTAATTGGCCGTGCTGTAATGTTGGTTCGCTTTTTCGTGAAAATGACTAACTCGGTTTTAGTCGGGTTTAGCCGAATTTTCCAATTTTCGTAAAATGTTAGCACGCGTTCCATGTGTGCGGCTAGATTATCTACTGCCTCCTGTGCGGTGAAGGCATGGGAATAGAGGGCGGTATCGTCGGCGTAAAACGCCAAGGAAGTATCGGGATGAGACGGTAGGTCTGCTATATAATAGCTGAAAAGTTGCGGTGATAGTACCGTTCCCTGAGGCACCCCCGCTTGTATCGGTCTCGAAGTCGATACCGAATTGTGGACGCGTACCGAGAAGGTTCGTCCGGCCAAGTATGACGCGATCAGTGCTGCTGTATGTAGCGGGAAGCTCAGCTCCTTAAAGAGCTTATAAAGCAGCCCATCGTGCCACACTCGGTCGAACGCTCTCTCAATGTCCAAGAGCAGTAGAGACGTGCTATGCCTCATGTTGAATCCGTCAAGGATGTCTTGTACGATTCTCGCAGCGAGCATATTTGTGTTATGCCCGCCACGAAATCCAAACTGCTCCGCAGGCAGTACATGACGGTTCGAGGCTGCCTCATTGATCCTGGGCAACAAGAGCTTCTCGGTAAGTTTGCTCAAAGTATTGAGCAAGGATATCGGTCGATAGGATGCGGTGCTTTTGGGATCTTTCCCAGGCTTAGGGAACAGTACTACGTGTGCAACCTTCCAGGAACTAGGGAAGTGTTGCAAACGAAGTACGGCGTTCACTATGTGCATATAATGTACAATGGTCTTGGAGGGAAGGTTTTTGAGGACCAGGTACGGGATTTGATCAGGTCCCGGAGCCTTATCTTTTGGCAGACGGCGGAGAGCACCACGTATCTCTGACGGACTCACACGAAGCTTATCCATCACAGAGGGCGGTATTGGATATGATCTTCCAGTGAACTTGGAAGTTTGCTCCGCAATATGGGCGTGCAATGGCACGGTGTCCGGTATTTCACTGTGAATATCAGCGAGGAAATCCGCAAATGCTTCAGCTTTATCTGCATCGCCTACATAGTCCTGTCCATTGCTACGAATGGCAGGCATTTGCGCTTTAGCACTGCGGACCTGTCTCGCTAACCTCCACAGCGAACCATCCGCCGTACCGAGCCCATTCACGAAGCTCATCCAAACCGCGTCCCTGTGACTACGGATCTTCTTCCTGATTTCATCCGTCAGAGCGTTGGTCCTTTGTTTATCGATAGCGGCGCGATTTCTCTGCCATCTGCGCCTGATACAGTTCCGGAAATTAATCAAGTTTAGGATATCATCAGGAAGCGTCTCTAAAAAAGATTGCCTCCTGACTACCGGACATATAGCGTCTCTGACGTGCTGGATATTTCGGGTTAGTGTGTCAACTTCGGCCTCCAAGTCTTGGATGGACTCGATCTGCTTAGGGATGACTGTCATCCCGTTTAACCTGTGCCGGAACTCCTTCCAATCAAGATTTCTGTATGAGATCTTTGTCCCAATGGCTTCCGGCCGCCTGACGCCAGTCAGGCACATCTTAATTGCAAGGTGATCCGAGCTCAGGTCGCTAACGACCTTAGGTGCCGAGATGTCAGGCATCCCACGGGCGATCACGACATCCAAGTATGAAGGCCTGTAATTTGCACGGTAAAATGTAGGATGACGTGTTCTAAGGTACTGGATATCAAGATTGTCTTCAAGCAATTGGCGCAGGATAACGCCCTTGTGGGTGGTAGCGCTATCGCCATACGAGATATGTTTTGCGTTAAAATCACCCACAAGGACAGACCTCGTGTTCGGCGGTAGTAGGGCCAAAAAGTCGGCCTGCGATATGCGAAGAGCGGGAGGCGCGTACCCGCCGCTGATACACCGGCCACCATCCAGCTCGATGCTAACATGCTCAATGAGCGTATTTATACGCATTCGTCTTTTATATCGCAGAGACCGGTGTATCAGGCAGACCACACCCCCTCCCGGTCCGAGCCTATCGCAGCGCTCGACACTATAGCCACGAAACTTCAGTTTGAAGCCTGGGTCGAGGTGCGTCTCAAGCAGGAAAACAATCTGATAATTGGAATTGTACAGGAAATGTTTAAATTCACCAAGTTTATTACGAATGCTGTTGCAATTCCAGGACAATACATTACAAACATACATTTATAACAAGCCATCTATATGTTATACTTGTGTACTTCGGTGGTAAAGAAGCGAATAGTTCCCTGCACTATTTCAACTTTATCGCCGTTGCACGATTTTAGCATAGAGCAGAACTCGTCAAGTGCAAAGAACAACTCGCTTACATTTACCAGCGAATTTATTTCAGCTACAACTTTTGATAGGTTATTGAATTGATCAGGTAATTGTGCACCACTTACTGTGTTAACGTTAGCGTTAACTCTTTCTGTGCTCCTGTTAGGTGCAACCCGCTGAGCGGCCTTTAATGCGTTGGGGAAGTCTTCCTCGTAGTTCTCCCTCGGGGGTGGCGGTCTTCTTTCGGCTGTCGATCTCTGCGCCTGTTGTTCTGGTCTTCTATTTGTATCCCGGCCTACGTCTCGACGCCCTTGACCCTGCCAGGCCGGCGTGACGGGCAAGGGAGCAGGAACGAATTTCTTCGCTGGCGCCTTAGTTGTCGTCGCCAATTGCTCTATTTTGAATAGGTAAACCGGGCATTCTTGGCTTATTGAGCGGTGTGGCCCTCCACAATTGGCACACTTAATTACGTCACTAGTGCATGACGTAATTTCATGATTCCCACTACATTTTGAGCACTTGTAATTTTTGGTGCAATACGTCATGGAATGCCCGTGCCCTTGACAGCGTCGACATTGCATAATTGGTTTGACATTTCGCCTGTTCTCCCAGGAGATCTTGACGTTCATAAGCGTCCTAATTTCGGATTGTAGCCTTTTTAGGGTTACCGTGGCTTCCAGGACGACCAGGTACAGTGGTACCCTGGTCTTTTTCATAAGAAAGATGTTTCTTACGTTTAGGTTGTACTCATCGTTTAATTGCCTTTTTATATCTGCAAGGCTAACATCGGTGTCCAGTCCCCTCAGGACGTAGGCATGGGTTTTCTGGTTCCTATCTGCGTAGGAATGGTACTGGATTTTCTCGTTGTCACAATTTCTTTTGAAAGTTGCCCAATCTTTCTCGGTGTCAAAATAGATAATTGTACTGTTCTTTGCATATTTAATGGTGTATTTTGCAATGTGTAGTTTTTGCATGTCCTCCTGCAATGTCCTGTGGGATTGGATTTTGCCCTGTAAAACCACGGGCGGTGGTGGGCTTACCTTTGTCTCTACGGGTGTCTGTGCTTTCTTTTTAAGGCGGGGGTTAGTTTTTCTCGTTGGCATTTTCGTGCTATCGCTTAGATATGAGGACGAGAGCACACTGCTGTTGTCGTCATCGCAGTCGGATAAGGGCTCATATCTATTTTTGAGAGGAATATTTATACCCTTCCCGAAGTCTAACTTCACCTCCCGCACATTCTTTTTAAATCCAATCGTTTTATACGGGATTTTAAAAACTTCCATTGGGTGTTCTTCTGCCCGGGCCGCAGAATCACCAGGAGGTATTTCGTCAGTGCTGACAGTAGAGGTGTGCACGGGTGGGTTTTTTGCCTTGTCTGATTTTTGTTGTCCGTTTTTGTCTATAGAGATGGGTGCTACATCTGTATCCATCTCGGATGTATCCTCGTCTGTCTTTTTTTTCTTATGGCTTGTTCGCCCGGTATCGATTTTAGCCTTTGCGGCCCTCTTCGCAGAGGGGCGCAAATTATGCTTAGCCCTTAAATGTTCTATGCCCTTATTTAGGGGCGAAATAAGCATTTTAGTAGATTTACCAGTCATGCTTTTCAGAGGTTCTGCTAAGTGGGAACATTCTTGGCATTTTTCAGCAGTAAGGGAAAGCTTCTTGTGGATACACCTTATCTTGGTTTCTACAGCTTCGTTAGGGGGTTCAGTTCTCATGTCCATCGACTTAAGTGACAGACAGTCGTCGTCCGGGTCGCCCATTATGAGGGCAGTTGCCGGGGTTACGTCCCCGGCGACTAGAAAAACGGTAGCTTTAGGCTGATACTGGTCTTTACTAATTTCCGCCTGGGAAAAAAGCAGGCCTACTAGCAGAAAGACAAAGAAAATCACGGTAAAACGGATCGATAACGATAATCACTTGATAAGACACCAAAGTCGATTTAAAAATTCGCGCAGAGCTCGTTTTACGGAGAACTCCAAAATCCGTGCACACACTAGGACGGCTAGTATGCGACCTCGAATCAGCAACTACTCAAGTACCTTGAGACCAACAGTTTAATTAGCGATAACTAATGCGGCTTTAGTAAAGGCAGATCGACAGAAGATATATTGGCCTATTTTACTAATATATGGCGAAGGGCAATTGATAACTACGGAGAATCTCGAGCGATGGCGTTGGATATTTCGAAGGCATTCGACAGAGTTTGGTATGGCGATATGCTCAACAAACCTCCGTCCTTCGGACTGTCAGCCTCTCTCTGCAGCTGGCTTGCCAGTTTCCTTAAGAACCGATCTCTTCACGTTGCAGTTGATAGACACATCTCAGACGCATTCACCATTACTTTCATTAACTCTGTTCCTCATCTATATTAATGACCTGCTGACCGAAACCAATAATCCTGTTTACAGTTTTGCAGATGACAGTACCCTTGTCTCCCAATTTTGATCGGAACAACTTTTACCAGCGACTGAGACATATCACCGTAGACAGGAGAAGATTAGAGGAATTATTCAAGATCTGGAGATGGTGTTACGGGTGGATATTCTTTTTATTTTTAGAAGTTATTATAGGAAGGTAAATTGCTTGGATAACAATCTCTACTATTTCTTGATAAGGCCGAACCTGACTAGTTTCATGACAGCAGCAGGTAAATTGTCATTTAAGGTATTTAGATTAATGACAATCGGACAATTTTGACGTGTTTACAGAATTTTCTGTTTATTAATCTAGAAGGATAGAAAACAAGAGAATAGGTTGCTATTGATTTACGGAGTCAATTGTTTCTTCATTGGACAAAAAGTTTTCCTGGAGCGAGGAAGTAGCTCCCTGAAAGTACATTTCATTTTGGGATTGAAATAGGTTGTATGCCGATTCAAACCTTCGGGAGATAAGGGCAATTGTTGCAGTAGAAAGTTGAATTCTACCAACGGCCGTAACGGCGATTATCCCATACTTTATAAGCTATCCAGAAAGGTTTTGGTGGACCCCAGTTATGGGAAAGTTGTTTTAAGATGTTTGTAAATGTAAAATTCCAATTAGTTTCTGGAGCCGAGTTCAGCATTCATTTAATGTTAATATTTCATATTAAGTTATTTTGATGGACTAATTTTCGTTTTAGGGTTCTAGTTTTGGATTTCCCGTAGTGTAGTATAGAACCTTTTTTTTTTTGGAACCGTACAAACTATACTATTCCTTAGTTTTTTTGGAAGACAGCATGTCGGATGACAGATTTAGGACCATTTTCTAGCTGGTTCGTTGACAGTGACAAGTCCGGGGACAGTTTTTCTTAGAAGTCCGAAGAGTAATATGGAAAATCCTTTATCTGGTTTTCGGGACGTCCAGAGACAAAGATAAGTGAATGAATAGAATTTTAGCATCACCGTAAAGACTAATATTAATTATCAAAATTCAGTAAGATAGTAAGCTTGAATAATTACCATAGTATTTATTTTCGAATAAGTCAAACACTACGGTTTAGATAGTAAAAATTTGTGAAGTGTAGCTACGCCGGCATAGTTCCATTAGTACCCGAGAGAGTAATCTCTCGGGTACTAGATTTTTTAATATTTTCTAGTGCATTTTATAACCGAGGAGTCTATCTATTTTCCTTTTCTCTTTTTTTTTGGCGATAATATTAAAATCGTAACATAGTATTTGATTTGGCTTTTGTTAGGAACTTGCAACTTGGGCTTACGGAGAGGCTATTCTATCCGAGTTGAATTCACATAGAATAGTTTGTCTTTGTCTTGTAACGTCCGGCGTCCGGCGAAGTTATCGCCGCGCCGTCTAGGTTGCAGGGTTGGAGCAGAGCGATACGTTGAGATTAACGTCCTAACTTTACAATTTTTTATGACACATTTGAAAATTCCATTCTAGATTGTCTATTTTTCTGTCACAAGAGGGTGTGTTTAGATGATTATTTTTATAAGGCTTGAGGAGCTTACTTTTCAAAATAAAAGTATTGACCTCAATGCTGATGTTATTTTATTTGAATGAGAGAATCTAGAACTGGTATGATAACAGAGCACAGGTAACGTAGCATACGACAGGTATTCTAGGTTACGTGCCATATACTATACTAGTTTGAAGTTATTTTTTCTAAAACTGTGTCCGTAACAATAACGATAGGGCGTTGCTAACAAATCTAAACTTGGTGGCGTCCAACTCCGACTTTGACTTTAACCTATCTTGATTTATTTTCATATCCACGTACACCATTTGGAACTTGTTTAGTGGAGAAATATATACATCGGACCAACCTGAGCTGAGCTTGTGTAGGTGGTTTTCAGACGGTGCTGGAAGAAGATACTGGGTATAGTCCTGGGTAAGTTCTCACGAATAAGAAGTTTAGTGGTGTCCATACATTAGAGTATTCTATTCGATTGTAATCTTCTTATCTCTTAATTTTTTATTTGATAACGAACTGTCGTCCAGTGCCATCTGCTGAGAATAATATTCTATAATATATAACAATTTCACGTCTAACTTTAGAGCAGAATTTAGATTATAACAAGGGTTTGAACTTGGGGCGACAGAAATCTGGTCCAGTTTAATGCAGCAAAAATCCAAGCGGCCACGTTTACCAAGAAAGCCAATACGGAGGGCATTATTATGACAGGATAGACCATTCGTTCATCCTCGTCAATCGGACTACTGGGTGTCTCGGTCCTTGCTAAAATCGCAAAATCAGCCTCGCAGAAGCTTGGTGCGCTATTTCGCAACAAAAAACTGTATACACCGCAGCAGCTGCTCTTGCTCCACAAAGCGCAAATAAGGCCGTGCGTAGAATATTGCTCACACATCTGAGGTGCCGCACCGAAGCACACCCTAAAGCTGCTGATTCCATTCAGGAGGGAGCTGTGCGTCTCGTCGGTGATCCGGAATTGACCCGGGATCTGGAACACCGCAGAGATGTGGTTATTTTACAGATATTTTCACGGCAGATGTTCCCAGGATCTGTCCCGCATCATCCCACCCCCAGCAACGTCTGTAAGACAGTAACGACAGACGGCAAGAGCGCACCTGTTTGTTGGAACCAACTAGAACTTCGCTTTCAAGGACTCCTTTGTCTGGCATATTGCATCGCTGTGGAACTTACTCCCAGGACATCTGTTTCCCCAAATTACAACCTACACCTATTCAAGAACTGTGTCAATCAACATCTTCGAACACATACCGCTCGTCGAGGGCCACAGGATCTCCCCTTAGTGTGTGTGTCACAGTCATAAAAAAAGCAAATGAAGATATGCTCAAATCCAAGTCAAAATAGAATTATGAAACCATATACAAGCAGATTTCCTGGTGCCAAGACAAATAAATGTGTGTGTTTTGATTCTCTTGTAATTTTTCACATCTGTGCTGTGAGGTATTTTCTCCGCACTTTATGCCGGTACTATTACTTTTCACCCTCATTTCAGTGCGGAAAATAAGTTCTACCCGAATGTTCGCAGAAATATTTTTAAGGAAACAGTCTAGGCTCTAAATTGATTCGAAATCTATAAGTTTAATTTGGGGTTATTTGACGTGTTAACTAATGAGGAAGTCTCCTGGAAAATTAAACTGATTATTTTTTATTGCAAACTATTGAACAGTGAACAGAAATCGATACGTATTTTTTTACTTCCACTAAAAATTACTATTACGAGAGCTATGCCAGTTTTTAGTTTTGTATATATAGATATACTAAACATGGTGTGACGTAACAAAATTCATGTGCATTGTGACGTCATAAGCACATTTCAAGGCGCAGTATCTGCCTCATTTTTTATCTTATGAAAAAAATTAAAAACACGTGTCCACTTATTTTTTATGGACTATCGGAATCAGCAACAAAAAATTTGATGAAACTTCCTCGTTCCAACGCCAATATTATTAGTTTTTATATTGTTGTGGCGGACTCATATCTATTTTATTTTCCTGGCCCGTTTCCCGAGCAAGTCGATAAATTTGGTTTGCTGTTTCGTCTTCCATTTGAATCCTCAGTGGTGCAAAAACCACAAGACAGTTTCTTTAGAGAAAAAAATTATTTTTGAGGTATTTTGCAACAAAAGAAGCAAACAAAATATTCAATTAAATTAACAGCTTGTCGTTTTCAGCTACAAAACTGAGAAAGTATATAATTTAAACAATCAGATACACGAATATGACACAGAAAAAAAGAACTTTTTTGTCACACTTAATCGTCGTTTAACTTTCGAAATATTGTACCTACATTGTAGTTGCTGAAACTATTTAATCATCTATTTAAAGTTTTCACCAATATTATTTAAATTTAAGATATTGGGAATTTGATGTAATAACTATTAATTGGTTAATAATAAGTAGGCAAGCTTGAATTTGTAACATGTATGTGTAAATATAACTTTCTTGGTTTATAATAATTATTTATGATAAGCATTGTAAAGTTAAAGACTCGTATCCTTTGTTATTGAACAAATTATTAATACGTAAGTAAATATCTCGGCAGGGTCTTGCGGCAAACAGAAGCAGACAAAATCTGTGAACTTGAATATGAGAACCATGTAGATGCTATAGAAAATCGACTAAATTTTAGCTAAAGCTACTTATCACGGTATTCTAATGCCCGGTTGCCCCATACTTTCTAAGGGAGCCTTAGCGTTAAGTATGTAATAAATCGGCTATTTCGATCGCACCACTACTTATCCAATCGTTATGGTCCCTTTATTTAAAGTGGAAATTTTTCTTCACTTATGAGCTTAAGTTGTGACTTATCTTATAACCTAATATTTTCTGTTTATTTGTATTGATCTTGGTGTGTCCATTTTAACAAAAACAAAAACCTATTATTAGGTTTAGGATTAGGTTATAAAGGAGGAAATGGATAAGTGACTTCTTTACAAGGTTCTGCTTGACAAAACCCACCGTGCTAGAGGTTCTGCTTCAAATAAAGGAAATACTGGAGTTCTAAAGGCGATAAGCAAGTAGATATTATACCCACATCCATAATAGTATTTAATCCGTTCAGTTCCTTGAGAAGGGGTACATGGGAGAAATTATCGCATTTGTAGGCTGTATAAAATATTACTTCCTAAACTGAACGTTTTAAAAGTAATATACCTTTCCATTATGACTTTGAATTTTGACAAAAATACTACTTCTACCACAAGAGTGTGGTTTGGTTATGCTGGTTATGTTATATACTGAAATGAAACAAAATGTTCCTAATAAAAGTTTAGTGAAAACGAAAATTCCCTACGGTTTCAATTATTAATGCTATGTTGCCAATGTTAACCTATACTTAGTTAAGTTTTTGACAAACTAACGTTGTTGTCATGCATTCAAATTTAAGGCTTTCTTAAATTCTAAGGGCCGCTCTACTATTATTTGCTTAAGGTATATGTGGTGCAACCGGCCATAAATATAATAAATGTAGTGAAAATTTTAAATCGTGTTAAAAAAATTATATACTTAGCACTCTCGCCACCGGTGTAACGTGTAACATTATTGTGCAGCCTTGTTATTACAAAGGTCTAACATGAATGCACCCCAAAATGTTTCCTTAAAGCTGAGATTATCGTTACTGTTACACTTTACATTGGTTCTGTATGAGGAATATATTATATTGGTCTAGGCACTACCAGTCACTATATAGAAGTTTGGCCCATAATATCTACTGCATGCATTGAATCGGTAGAAATGGCGCGGTGTAGGCCAAAGTTCTATATGGTGGCTGGTAGTGCCTAGGCCAGTATAATATATCCCCCATATAATGCTGGGTTGAGCTGATGATAAAGTAATTTAACTATGTTTAATTATTTATTTTACTTTATGAAAGATAGGAATATCAATGAAACATTAAGAAATCGACAAACTAGATAAAATCAATGATATTCATTGAAGCATGTCTTGCAATAATGAAGGCCACCTTCACAGGTGTGCCATATGTTCCACACTTGCAAAGCCCATTTTCTCTTCTCTTTCATAACAACGCCTTCTTTCCTTATTTTTTTTAACATTGGTAACATCGTGCTCTCTTTTTTTCAGGATGCGAAATAAGATGGTTAATTTCCGACGAACTTTTACGTTTCATCTTTGCAGGATCCCAATCAGGTATCTCTCTTTCTACAAGAGATTTTATTGTAGATATGCTCTATATTGTTGTGGATGATTCATGTTTGTCAGAACTTGACAAAGTTCACAAGCTATTACCCTTTAAATTGCATTTACTAGCATTTTCATTCTTAGATTTCTTGCTCTTGACAACGGGGGCAGATTTGTTCCTCGAAACGTCGAGCATTTTCCAGTTGTTTTCAGGTTTTTCAGCTTTGTTAGGGTCACTAAATTAGCACTTGTGCAATTTACACCCTAAGGCCAGAGCCGAAGCGGGTGGAGAAAAACGTAACAATTTGTCTGACAAAGATACTTTATCACAGACATTTTGAAATCTGTAGTTGTCAGTTTTCTGGGATGCACAAAATTGTCATGGTACAGATGATATGCGTTTATTAAGCTCGTGTCCTCAATAATTTCAATAATCAACTTCCTATAGCACTTTGTGTACCTACGAAGTGCTGTACTATAGGAGGCCAGTTGGTCATTCACATCTACCGAGAATTTGTCTTGGTCATAGTCCAAGATGCAGACTGGTTTTTCTATATTCCTTTGCATAAAAGGAGGATTCCCATTCGAGCAGCAGCGAGGAGCGCATCGCAGCGCAGTGCGGCGCATTACGAGCAGCAGCGTTTTTAAGATTAGTATTTCCACCTGAGCAGCATTAACAAGCAGCAAATATAATCAGTCTTGTATAATGCTGTACGTTGTGACAATGTTGAGAGCAGAGGAGACGTCTATCACTTCATCATCAGACGATTATGATATTATTAACAGCTATATGCTGCCAACATAAAAAAAATAAAAGAAAAAAGAAAAGAAAATATTGTGTGCATGATACTGTCACGAACTGTATTTTTTTTTACTTGTGACGCCACGCCTTACTTAGCGTGAGAGTAGCACAGATTTGGGAACGCACTACGTCAAATTGAGAAGAGATTATATAAGGAGACACATTGATAAAAACAATAGCAAGCTTATTTACAAACAAACTTAACAACGGTTAGACTGTATATTAATAAATGCGTGTTTATGCTTATAGATGAATTAAGAGTTTACACTATACTCAATTAATATTAAATGCATGCCTTCTCGAGGGGGGCTTAGTTCAAGGTTTTTCTAGGCCCTTGGTCACTGTTTTATTAATAAAGTTTATGTGAGCTGGGTTGTCTTTTGTTTATGTATTCGTTTTGACACTTATATGTTGTCTTTTAGAGGTTCTAATTCAAGTTTGTCACAGATTTCTAAGGCACTTGCACTACTTTTAAAAACCTAAAAAAATCCCTTTACTGGAAATGTTGATACTTCACTCGTAGATTCGACACTCACTCATACAGCACGTCCAATTCAAATTACGTCTCTACAAGATATACACGTGAGAAACAAAATATGTTATAATGAAACTAATTGTTGATCTAGTACCGACGTACACATATGAGATACACCTATGTTTATGTTGATAGAATTATGTGATATAATGTTTAATAATTGTATACCGTATGCACTTAAGATTTTAAACATTTTTATATAACGTAAAGAAGGATCATTAGAATGTTGAATTTTGACGTCCGTACATGATGCCTACAAGGTTTAAGTCATATGTATGTGTGATGCTTTATGCAATATTTGTACCTACTGCATACACCACGTAAAAGGGCGATATACACACATGATACAAAGAACTATATATACACTCTTTAGTTGTGTCTTGTCGTATCTACATTCTACCATTCAAGAAGCACGGCAGAGTGCGCGCGCAAGCGTCAGCGTGAGCATACCGGGCATGTGTATCTCATGTGTATCCTCTTTCCTCTATAAAAGTGGGGTAGTACATCCACATCATAGCAGCCATTTTTGTTTTATCATTTGGGAAGACGCGGAAGTGTGTGTGTCTCTGTGCACTTTGAAACGGATTATAAGGTATAGTAAAAATTGATAAATACTTTATTACTCCTAGGTACCATTAATGTTGAAGCTACAATGTTTAATAATATTTATAACCCAAACTAACCCTATGCACCTAAGATTCTTAACATATTTATACAAAGTACAGATGGATCATTGGAATGTTATTGAAATTTAACGTCCGTATAGGTCCCTACATGATGCTTACAATGGTTTAATGTAATTTGTTGGATTTCTACCTAACATTTTTATGTACCTATAAAACGTAAAGTTAATTAGGTCGTTAGAATTTTGAAATTTAACGTTCGTACAGGATGCTGACAAAGTTTAAATCATTAGTGTGGTGATTATGTCTTTAAGTAAAATTTTGTGTATACACCACGTAAATGTAATAGTACAGTGTAATAACATACACTCTGCAGTTGTGTGTTGTCGTTTCTACATTCGAGGGAGATGGAACAATGCCAGCGCAGAGCGTTAGCATGCTGGCCATTTGTATCTCATGTGGTAGCAGGTAGTAGTCATTTTACCATTTGTAAAGTTCTGGGGTGGTATCACCGATCTCCATATATGGATAAGCACAAAGCGATCCAAATCATACTGATTCATGCGCCTTCAGATGTAAACAAAAGAAGGTAATTCTGAGACTGCGCAGTTTCAATTAGCATGTTATCGATCGATTCCACGTGCTTCATCACCGCATGGCCGCGAACAAGCGACAGGTCCGGATTTTAAGAATTTGGAAAAATATTTTTGCCGTTGTATATATTACCAAAAATTTAAAAGCAAGTTGATATATGATATATTTAACACAAAAATTGCAAGCCATTGGTTTTTAAAAGAAATAGAATAGACCAACCGATAAAATATACAACGTTTGCTTTTTTTTTCCGAATCTTGCTTTGTTTTTGAGACACAAAAACCAATTAAAAAATGTAAAAATATGACAGTAAGTATATAATTATGTTGAAGGAATAAACCATTGATAGGTATGCAAAAAAATACTACCAAATATTTTGGTACCTACCTAATTTTTACATTCTTTATGTATGGCATGCATTTTTTTTGTTAAAAATATTAACTAGTTTGCGCAAAATGATTTTATGACCAAGAAAATTTGAATGATTTATACTGTAAAATCTGGTGTAACACAGGCGCAGCACTGAAACTTGTAAATTTTCAAATATATATATTTTTTAAAATCATCCCTTTGATTCAAAAATATTAAAAAATGGAAGCACCTCCTAATAAAACCCTTTTTATATGCGTTTGCCTTAAATTTTACTTTCTCTTTAAGTTAGTCTTGAATAGGTACTACTTTTAAAAGAGATTTGTAATGTTAAAGTATTTTGCATTCACACAATACATACCACAATCTGTAGGCAAGAAATACACCTTTTTTTAGTTTTTTTTTTAAATATGAATTTTTGTTGCATTGAATAGCTAAAATAACTTTGGAGCAAAGAAAGGTTTATTAAAACAAAACATCATGATATAAACGTTTTATTTACATTAACTTACATTAGGTAGTAGTAGTAGTCTACTTGGAAAAAGCCAATAATACAAAATATGTAGGTAGTATGTACCAAGATACAAAATTCTTAAAACTATGCACATGTCTAAATGCTCATGAAAACCTTAAAACATTTAAGAGTAATTAGAAAGATTCCTGAGAAATTAAACTGCTTATTTTTTATTACAACAGTGAAAAAAAATCGATAAGTATTTTTTTATTTCCACTAAATATGAATATTACGAGAGCTATGCCAGTTTTTAGTTTTGTATATATAGATATACTATGCATGGTGTGACGTAATAATTCATGTGTATGGTGACGTCATAAGCACATTTCAAGGCGTATCTGCCTCATTTTTCGCTTATGAAAAAAAGAAAAAACACGTGTCCACTTAGTTTTCATGGGCTATCGAAAAATTGATGAAACTTCCTCATTGTTCCGTATACCTGTTTCTGCTATTTTAATAGATTTTTTTAAAAATATTTTACAGACTGTTCTATAGGTTCAATATAGAAATAATCCGTGGGGGAAGCTTTAACATTTTTTTCCAATTTTTACTCCCTTCTATTATTTTTTCTTTACCTTTACAGATAGAAAAGACATACAAATTGTACTTTACGTCACTCACTACACTTTTCTGTCCTAAATTTTTAAAAGAAGGGGGTAAATATTGAAAAAAAAATTAAAGCTCCACCCACGGATCATTTCTATATTATTGAACCCATATATGTAGTATGTAAAACAATTTTTAAAAATCTTTTAAAATAGCAGAAACAAGTATGGGGAACAATTACCCATTTAAGGATCTAAAAAAAACTGTTTAGAGCATCAAAGCTCCTCAACAAAGTAAATTAAAATCCATCCGACCTATAAGAAGACTCTTTTAATACAAACCTATAATACTGAATAAACTCACTGCTATTTATGCATCGTGACAGTAAATAAACCCTTTTTAAGATATTATTACCATATTTTGTATGTAATGCTGCAGTTATCCTTAAAAGAAAATGATACTTACTTAAAATAAGAAATCCCTGGTATTCTACCCTTATTTTGGCAACACCAAATCAAACACCGTTGAGTATTTTCCTTGACCTTGGCAGTTAACGCCATTGTCTTTTAAGGTCTTTTGTCTTTAAATCCTATTCCTAACGTCTACACCAACTTATACACTAACAAAATACACTAATAACGAACTATTATAATAATAAACTAAACTAGATGTCCAGGAGTAAATTAGTTATTTTCAACGAAAACGATAATATAAACCACTCAGACGTACGTACGTACTTCAATAAGTGAACGAAACGAAACGCCAAAACCCATTACGGCAAACACAGAAAAAAGAATTATTTCAAGCGCAAGCAACAAGCAAGGTCAGAGAAATTTGATAATATTTTTGATTACCGAACTGTAAAAGCTTTATGAGCTGATTTCGTTCTGTCGCTTCTCGGTGTTTGTGCGCATGAGTAAAATTATCCTATTTTCAGTTCTGTCCGACGCAGAACCCGGCTTTTTTCCCCATGATTGGTACGATTTTTCGACGCATGCAGACGGTTTGAGCTTATCCATATATGGAAATCGGTGGGTGGTATGCACTTTCTTATTATAGAGTACCTAGGCGGTCATGGAAATCGAGTAACGATTATCGCTACACTGATTTTTGATACAAAAATGTTCAACACCCTTTAATGCATGTCAATTTAAGGTTCTTTTTTATCAAACCGTAACTGCCCAATTTTATTATTTTTGGAACACTTTAAATCAATAAAGTGCTAAAAATATATCACGGAAATAGCAAACCAGAGTCTTTGTTCTTTATTTTTGTCTAATTTTGTATAGGAAAACGTGGAACTCGTAAATAATGGAATTATAGATTCAGGAATTACATATAAAATCGTAATGGATGCTTACATTTGCGATGCACCGGCATCGGCACCGGCTCGTTCATATATAGCTCAAAGGCCACACTGGGTATGGATGCTGTAGGAAATGCACAATCAAAGGTCATTGGGTATCACGGCGTATAATGTTCTGCACATTTACTTTTATTAAATTAGAAAGTGAACATCCTTCAGAATATTTACAGTTACAATCATAACAATTGATCTTTTGTGCTCAGCTTATAGGTACTTTTTTGTATTATTGCAGTGACTTGATGAAAGACTCTTGTCCAATACCCAATTTGCCAAATTTGAGCTCCAAAACGACGCGACGTGGCGGTCTGCGAATGGTTACGACAAGCAACCAACCGACTGGAGGATTTTTTTTTGTTTCAAAAAACGAAGAATGGCTGAAAAGAGAGCTGCTGAGCTGCAACACAGGCAGGCAATGTATAGCATAAGATATATTTGCGTTTTTACTATGTTATTTGAATATTTTCAATACATTTTAATATTCTTGTAAAAATTCTGTCATTTTCTAGTGTTTTCCTACTTCTGCTTTCTGTTGCACCAATTGATAGCGTTCCGTAGTAGTAACTATATAAAGTCGGCTAAAATATGGAACAAATTCGTTTTAAAATCAGGTATTGATTTTTTAGGAAAATGCTCCTACACGTCCATTTTAATTTTTTGTTCTGCTTTTTTGCTCTAAAAAGAAATTATGTAAGTTGTGTCAAAAAGCAGATTTGACATCAAACTTAATTTATTTTTAAATGGAACACTATTACTTAAATTCCAATTTTGAATTGTTCGTCAAATTCTACGCATAATTCATGTAGCATGAACCTATACTCCATATCTAACTGTTTTGGAGATATCGAAGTTGCCATCAATCGATAGGCTATTAAAAATTAAGACAGGAAAGTGCTACAGTATGCTACGTGAATTATACATAGAATTTGACGCAGAATTCAAAATTGGATTTTAAAAAATAGTTTCATTTAAAAAAAAAATTTGACTTCAAATCTACTTTTTTGAAACACCCTGTATATTTTCTTTTTGATGCAAAAAAAAAAACGGAAGAGAAATTATAATTGACGTGATCGAGCATTTTTCTAAAAAGTCAATACCTGATTTTTAAATGAAATTGTTCTATATTTTAGCCGCTCTTTGTATATTATGTGGAAAGAAAAAAAAGAACAATTTTAAAGTAACTTTTCTTCAGACAGATACTTCAGGAAAATAAAAGTTTCGCTGCCCGCTCTTTCGTTCTCAAAAAACCACAATATTAATTATTTTTTTAAAATACCTGTTTTGAGAACGAATAAAGGTCAGGCGGCAAAACTTGTATTTTCCTGAAGTAGCTCATGAAAAATTGGTTTGTTTGACAGGGCGTATAATACATGGGGCGACGGAGCTACATATACATTGAATAGTATATTTACGTTCAAATTGAGAAGGACAAATGCCATGTGTAAGCAAAGTTTAAGCATAATACACAATCACTGTGCAGCCGATAACACACTGTGGATCATTTAAGTTGTGTATATGTAAATGGTATACTGTGGCTACATTGTGAGGCGGATGTTTAACCTTTGTGCATACGTGTGTACCTGAAATGTGTAAACGTAGCACATTTACATCGTAGAATTGTGCAACCCTGTGTCTGCATCTAGATACATCGTCACAATGCGAACACATCGTAATCTTGATTTGGTGTGCTGTATGGGATACTTTTTAGAATCCCCCAGGTGCCGTGTACCTGTGCACGCGTACATCCAGGTTAGGTAGGGACCCGATCACCCTGGACCTATGTCCAGGTGTTCACAGATATTGAGGTTGTGGGATAGAACAACTAGAAGTGGACGCACCTGTGTGCTGCCCCCAGCCAATTGAGCGGTATGGAGAGAGACCCGAAAGCCTGATGAATTTGGCGTTTGCCTGCGTATCTATCTGTTACATAATGCTGATGGCTGCAACGTTAAGGATTAAAATCGCTTTCGTCGAACGCTCTAGTTGTTTATAATTAACTGTGAATGTTTATATAACATTTGTCAAGTTCAAGTTCAAACTTAGGACAGGGTGATATTTAATTAGTAGGTTTATGCTTTTTAGTAGTTCACAATATATTTCGAGCAAGGTTGGAGGAAGGTAAATTTCATACACTCTTCAGGCGACTCCAGGGTGATGAACGACAATTTTATAAATATTCAAACATTCACACAACAACTAAAAAAAGTACCGATCGCTGAATATATTCGATGCCTCGGTCCATTCGCACTAGTCCGTCAGCTAGCAGAGCAGCATCAGCAGCGTGCTGCGTTCCAATGCTCAGGAAAGAATAAAAATTTTACTACTCCGTAACGCGTCGCGGAGCGCGGCTCTGTGCTGATTAGGTGGGAACGGTGACATTTAATAATATGTAGGCAACTGGAACCAGCATTTTTCTGTGCCGTGCTACGCTGCGACGCGCTGCTTGATGCTGCTCTAATTTGGGAATTGGCCTTAACACTCACTACCTTCGTTTAAGTTCCCAAATCACGCGTTGTTAGCATCAGTACATCGCGTTGGTGTTTCCATCTTACGATAGTCAAGTCATCTAACTTTCTTTTCCAAATAATTCATCTTTTTACTTATTGGCTTTGATTTCTTGATAGATATATTTTCGGTTCGAACAAAGCGTTCCTCCTAGACCAGCTTGTTGATAAGCCATATAGCCGTGTAAAAAATATCCACATAGGGAGCGCCATACCTTCGTCTAGAAGATTTTCGACAAGATTTATAACGACGGCCTCAGTTGCGGACATGATTGCAAAATAAAAGCAAAATAATCATGATGTTCGTAGGACAGATTATATGAAGTCCAACCCAAGTTGCTCTGATGATGGTAATATACTTTTCCCTGCTTACTCAAATCAGGATGAGCCTCAGAAGTTTGAAAACGGCAAAGTATTAAGTTTATTGAAAATAATTAAAGAAATTGGCGAGCGCCTAGGCCGAACTCACTTCGTTTTTGAAAAAGTCAGTTTAGTGATATATTGGTTGAGTTGCAAAAATTATTTCTGTTTTTTTTTATTTTGCCTTACTCTAAATAAAAAATTAAGACTTTAATTTTTTTGTGGTTGCAGAACGTTTTGGCAGACGTCTCCAATACATTCTCAGATTTTTCTAAAGCGGCAAGGAGTTTTACAAGAAATGCCAACCAGTTCTTTTGTGAACAACATGTAGTTTAAAGTATGCGAATGTGATGACTCTATTTTTCCCTAGCAAAGACTCGTCTACCGTTACATATGCAAAAATTTTTCCCGAACGCGTTCACTCCTGGTGGTTATTGTCATTGGAAAAATACACGAAATTTCTAAAACCACCTAAATGATGTAATTGATTTTAAAAAGCGTCATGGAAAAATACACGAAATTTCTAAAAACCACCTAAATGATGTAATTGATTTTAAAAAGCGGTCTAATGAAGTGTTGTGTTAAGTGTGTGTGTATTAAGGAGATTGATAAATGTGATGATTTTTATTAATTAGGGGTGAAATTGGGAACAACGATAAATGGTAACTGACTGGGGCTACTGGAACTTATAACAGAATATGACGACCTTTTAAGCTTACTTACTTACTTATACATTTATTATCCACAGTTACAATTATAATGGCATACTAAGATATAGAGATCGCGTTTATATGAAGCTAGTGCCGCCGTTCACGCTTGTGAGCGTGATTTACGGGGGCGCATCACTGTCACGCCTAGGGCTAATCTAACCTATCTTCTAAAACCTAGTTGTGTGCCGTTCGATATCGCTGCAGTATACTTTCCCGGGTTACTTACCCTTTAAGCCTAATCTAGTAGAGCATTGCCAAAAGGCTAACGTAATGATGACTTGTTTTGAGTGATGAAATATGTGATGGCTTTAACAGAGGAAAATACCACACGAAAAAACCTCTTTCACGTTTCTTTGGTCTATTGGCTAGGGGCATGTAAATGCCCTATTGTGAGGGGTGGGTAGCTGGAAATTGCATATTGGGCGTTGCCCATTCAATCAAGGAAGTTCGCCTTCCAGCGGAGCACGCAGGACAGCCAGTCAGTGAGTCAGTGTCTGAGTTCGTCGGTTATTTTGTTATTCAGGTGGTCTCGGATCTTGATAGAAGAGCGACGTTGCTCTGTATATGGGCCCGTGTTTTGGTTTGTTCTGTGGGTCATAGCGCACGTTGGCCATGCTTGCCGTCAGTGGCGAGCCGCGTATACCAGAATCATAGAACTTGCAGGATACCTTGTCTATGTACTCCTCGACAGTGTCAAGGTTTGCCCATGAGTGCAAGTCCATGATTCTAGTATAGCGATCTGCCGAAAAGGCAGCTCTAAGGTAACGGTTTTGCATAACCTGCAGCGCCTTTTTGTGCGTATTTGCCACAGAACACCATACAGGGGCCCCATATAATAACGTCGGTCTGACTATCATATGTCATATATCAGCATATTTAGGCTTCTCTGAGCAATGGCGTTTTTCCGGCGAATTTCAGTCATGTGCCCTGTAAAGTTCATTCGTTTGTCGAACACTATACCCAAGTATTTTACTTTTTCTTTAACGTCTATTGTGATGTCGTGTATTGTTAGTGGCGTGATGTCTAAGTTAGTTCTCTTTTTAGTTAGTAAGGTTAGTTCTGTCTTTGGGACGTTCAAGTTTATTTTCCATCTCGCATAATATGGGAGCAGGATGTCAAGGTATTCTAGGAGTTTAATTTTGGCTGCCTGCGCGATTTGGGATTGCGAGTAAATTGCCATGTATCATCGGCGTAGAGCACTAAGGAAGTGTTTGGAGAGGAGGGGATGTCTGCTATATAGTAGCTAAATAGCTGTGGGGACAATACGGTGCCCTGCGGGAAACCGGCTTTTAACGGCCTAACAGACGAATTTGTCCTGTTTATGCGTACTGAGAGGGTGCGCCCGGCAAGGTATGACTGGACCAGAGCTGTCAGATACAACGGGAAGCTAAGCTCCACATGCATCTTGTACAGCAGGCCGTCATGCCGCACCCTGTCGAACGCCCTCTCTATGTCCAAGAGAAGGAGCGCAGTACTTTGGCCTAGATTGAAGCCCTGAACAGTGCCATGTGCAATTTTAGCTGCCGGCATGGCGGTGTTATGCCTAGCCCTGAAGCCAAACTGCTCCATGGGCAGCACACCGAGTCCATCGTCTGCGCCACTTATCCTGGACAAAAGTAGCTTCTCCGCCACCTTTGCCATGGTGGGAAGCAGGGAAATCGGTCTGTAAGAACCGGTTTGCCTCGGATCTTTGCCTGGCTTGTGGATCATTATGATCTCGGCATGTTTCCAAGAGGATGGGAAATGCTGTAGGCGAATGATGGCGTTTACAATGTGCATGAAATGAATGATGGATTTCTTCGGAAGATTCCGAAGAGTTAAATAGGGCAGCGTATCGTTTCCAGGAGCTTTGTTTCGTGGCAAACGATTTAGTAAGGCCCCGATCTCCCCCGGGGTGACGAGCAGTTTTGTCATCACCGACGGAGGGATGGGATACTTCTGCGATTTTAATTTGGATGCAATGTTTGAAATGCTTGCGTGGGCAGGGGTGGTATCAGGCGTCTCCCTATGTAGCCCCTCCAAGAAATCAGCGAAGGCCTCTGCTTTGCCTTCTTCGGTCATCATATCATTGCCGTTGTGCTGTAAAGCTGGCATGGCTGCAGCGGCTCCTCTGATTTTCCCGGCCAGGCTCCAAAGGGAGCCGTCCTGCGGACTTAGAGAATTTACGTATTGCATCCATTTGAACGACCTGTACTCGCTAATTTGATTTTTAATATTGTTTGTTAATTCATTTATGTGTATATGGTCGATTCTCGCGCGATATCTTTGCCATCTAGGTCTGATGGCGTTTCGTGCCCTTATTTGGATAAGGATGTGATCTGGGAGGGAGTCTGCAGGGCGCTCTTTCCTAACAGAGTGAACTAGTGTGTCACGGACACGCTGGATGTTTGAGGTAAATGATTGGACTTGCGCCTCTAGTTCCTGGATGTTATCTATTTGGCTGGGAACCACCGTTACTTCATTAAGCCTACGCCTGAACTCTCCCCAATCGAGATGTAAGAAATTTTCATTTCACAGGTCTCTGGCCGCCTTGGTTCAAGGCAAATCACGATTGGGAAGTGATCAGAGTTCAGGTCATTTATCGCCCGAAGCGGCGGTATGTCAGCGATTCCCTTTGCAACAGCAACATCCAGGTAGGAGGGGGTAGGGGCCCAAGCAGGGTAGAAAGTTGGGATTTCGGAGCGGTGAAAAAGGAGATCTGGGTTATTCTCTATTGCGCGGTACATCATTTGGCCCCTGGCGTTTGTTGCTCTAGCGCCCCACACTACGTGCCGGGCGTTTAGATCGCCAATCAACAGGGACCTCCTGTTGTCCGGGAAGAAAACCATGAAGTCATCATAGGTAAAGGGAGCGAGCGGAGGAACGTAGGCCCCCGCAATACGCAGACCGTTCTCGGTCTCAATGCAAATGTGTTCGGCTACAGAGCGGATGCCGTGGACTCTTTTATATGGAATCGATCTACGTATCAGGCAGGCCACGCCGCCTCCGCGCGGATTGGGCCTATCAGATCTCTCGGTCTGATAACCCCGAATCTTCAAAACAAACCAAGGGTCTATGCGGGTTTCCAATATGAAAATAACCGAGAAAGGATTATCATGCACAAATTGCTTAAACTCGCCCAATTTGTGCCTGATTGAGTTACAATTCCAACTACACACTTGAAACATGAAACAGGCATTTATATGTTGTATTTTCCAAGCTCATCAGTGAAAAATCTCACCGTTGCCTGGACTATTGCTATTCTATCTCCGTTACATGACTTGAGCATAGATAGAAACTCATCTAGAGCAAAAAATAACTCATTTATGTTTACTAAAGCGTTAATTTCATTTACCGTGTTAGAGAGCTTATGAAAATTTGCGTCAAAATTACTATGTGCATTTAAGTTTTGATTTATATTTACAGGTGCATCTGCAGCGATATTGTTAGCACTTACATTTCGAGAATTTATGTTTGTATTTCGGGCTTGGGGTGGTCTGCTTCTTCCCAGGGTGTCCGGAAACTGTTCCTCATAGGACTGCCTCTCCGGCCGGTCTTCTTCTCGTTCATGATGGTAGCTTTTGCTTAAGCCCTGGCCTCTTCGCTGGCCAGCACGTTCTTGTTCTTGGGCATTTTGCCATGCCGGCCTTGCCGGTGGCGGCGCTGGCACATATGTTTGCTTTTGTTTAGGTGGCGCTAATTGGTTTATTTTGTAAGTGTAAACCGGGCAGTCTGTGCTTATAGAGCGATGTTCACCTCCACAGTTCACACACTTTACGTCATTTGAGTTGCATGACGTAATTTCATGCTCGCCCGCACACTTTGAGCATCTGACATTTCTTCTGCAGTAAGTGGCTGCGTGTCCGAGCCCCTGACAGCGCTTGCATTGCATGATTGTTTTTTCTGACAAACGGTTTTCCCAGGAAACCCTTATGTCTAAGATAAGTCGGCATTCTTGATTCAAACGCTTGAGGGTGTACCCTGTGTCAAGGACGACAAGGTATAACGGCACTCTAGTACGCTTCATTAGATAAATACTTTTAGCATTGATGTTATATAAGTCATTTAACTCTTGTTTGATGTCTGTTATGTCGATATCGCCATCTAACCCTCGTAATACGAAGTCCTTAGTTTTCTGCGTTGACTCAGCATAGCTGTGATATTGCACGCTATCCTGGTCAAGACTTCTCTTTAAGAATGCCCAGTCTTTTTCTTGCTCGCAGTATACAATCACAGTGTTTTTTGTATATTTGAGGGTATATTTCGTGATGTTATATTTCTTTAGATCTGCCTGTAGGGCTTTATGGTTATTGAACTTACCCTGTATGACAATCGGCGGCGGGGGCTTTGTTTTGGCCTGTCTTTTCGGCGGTGACTTGTCAAGGACGTGTGCCTTTCGTTTCCCGGTTCGTTGCTTTGTGACTTTCCGGAGCGAATTTGAAGTGCTGGGATTATGCGACGAGTTTTCGCTACTGGCGTCATCATCCATATCAGACAAGGGCTCAAATCGGTTATTCGTTGGGACAGATATTTGCCCCCCAACGTCTAATTTCACGGCCTTGATGTGGCTTTTGAAAGGTAGGGTCTTTAAAGGCACTTTAAAAGGGGTAACTTCAGGAGCAGGTATCAGGAGCACAGAAGGTGTATGCTGTTTATTCGCATCTTTCTGCGGAATATCGGTAGTTTCAGCTTTCAGCCGTCTTTTGCGCGGTTTGGGCCGTAGAGGTCGCAGTCTCGGCATTTGGGGTTATCAGCTGTTGGCATGTGAGTTTTTTGGTATATTTAGGCTTTTTTCTGCCGGTGTCAATTTTTGCCTTTATTTGGTCTTTGTTTCGTGATGCTGAGAGGCCGTGTTCGCTTCTCAGGTGACCTATGGCTTTGTTTAGATCAGGGATGAGGGATTTTGGTTCTTTATTTGAAGTAGTACGGAGTGGCTCTATTAAGAAGCTACAGGGTTTGCATTTATCCATATAACTCTGCATTCTCCTGTAGATTTTACGAGTTTTCTCGAATACAACTTCATCCGAGGGTGCCTGCGAAGAACTTGACGCAACAGAAGTATTACAATCGTCGGAATCGACCATTTTTTAAGGCGAAATGTCGGGGATCCGTCCCCGAAAACAACAAAATTAAACACAATTCCGCTAGTTTTTACTAATCTGTAGCCAGCCAGAGAAGCAAACTAAAAGTATTCGATAAATAAATACCCGGAGAACGTAGCAAAAAACTGAGATTCCAATAATCAGTCCGATCTCTTGGCCGGCAATCACATAAAAAAACCTGAAAACCCTGGGAGTGGACACACAAACTATTTACCCTCGACGATTTGCAAGGAAGTTGTTCAATTTATTGGCAGTTATTGGTAGCGAGTTTTCAATTAAGTTATCCCTCGAATCAAACACTCAAAGTACTGTTCCATATTATTAGAGATTTTATTCTATATATTTATAGGCAAACATCCCTCTTTAGAGATTTGTAACATTTATATTTAACCAGGGCCACAGAGCTAAAAACATGTTTCAAGACATAAGCAAGTTCTTAAAGGAGATTGAAATAAGTATTAAAAAATGTGGTGGTCAAGCATTATGCGCATTTTCAATGAGGGGGAAGTAGAGTGGGCTTTCCGCGTTGGTACTAACAGAAAATAAAGTATCGGTTTAAGTATCTAGCGCTGGGCCTTCACTAAATCTTGCAGTGCAAGCTGCTGCCGAGTGCTGTCTCGGTTCTGTAAGTTTTTCTATTTTTTTGGAAGAACTGTATGCATATTTTACGGCCTCAAGTAACAGATATACATTTTTAACCAATTGCTTGAAAAAAGCCGACGCTGGCAAATTCAATCTCGTGCCAAAATGGGCAACAAGAACAAATTGGTCAGGCAAAACAGATGCTATAAAAGCCCTTTTGCGATGCTATTAAGTATTAAAAAAGATCTTGTGTGTGCTTAAGACCACACGATAGAAGTGAAAACTTCAACAAGCGGGGCAAGGCAGTAATAATTATAATAATATAACAAGCGCATTCACCATTTTATCCAGTAGAAGGAGCGTAAGGTTACATATCCAAGCGTGACGGCTCGGTCTCTTGCAACCCCCACAAAAAAGTGCTGAACGCGCCTAAAGAAGTTTTAACTTCAAAAATTCACATTTTGAAATTTCAGAGGAAGGAGGAGGATCCCACGTTACTGTTCTAGATTTGCCTAACAAATTATAGTTGGAAATACACAGTATTTGGGTTACGTGAACGGAACTAGCGAAATTCTATAGAACTCTAGATTTGTCGTCCAATCTAGGGTCATATACAGCCGCCTCAGCAGTGGCGTCGCTAACAAGCTGCTGAGTTAGCTCATTCTGATTGCCCATAGTATGAGAATCAAACACAGTGGAAGCGAAAAATAAACGTACATTTGTCACCTCTTGACTGTGTTTAAGCATAAGAAGTCGAACTAATCCCATCAAAACAATTTCGAACTCAGAATTTCCTTTCTATCATAGATCAATTTGTTTTATCATTGCAGCAGAGTATTGAAGCATACAAACTAATTGATACCAGTTTTGGGTTTGTCAAAAAGTTGAATACACTTAGCAATCAAGAGATTATTGCAGCAGCTCAATAACAATGCCTTAGACGATCAGTTGGAAATGAACTGATTTAATTCAAGATTTTTGGCCATGAGTTACTGCGAAAATGAAATAGTCATTAATTAAAAGAGGTGGATGTATAAACTAATCTTAGCAAGTTTTTTTTCTAATATTCAGATTGCCTTTAATCACAGTTAGCTCTGCTCCGTAGTGGTTTGTATGTATAAATATTTTTTTGGTTTCAGGCTCGAACGACATCCGAAGAATGGTAAAAACTTGGAAAAGATTGGAATTTTCTAATGTGCATCGGAAGCATGGACGGCAAACATATTGTTATCCAAGCTCCAAAATTTAGTGGATCTAATTTTTTTAACTATAAAGGAACGTTCAGTATTGTTTTATTTGCTATAGTTAATGCGAACTACAATTTTACTTATGCTTATGTGGGCTGCCAAGGCCGGATGTCAGATGATGGAGTTTTCAAAAGTAGTGGTTTTGCTAAAGCATTGTATAAATCAGTACTTATTTACCTTAAGTTACACAGCTGCCGGGACGCGAAAAAATGTGCCATACGTTTTAGTAGCAGACGATGCAGTTCTGTTAGCAACTAGTACCATGAAACCATATGCAGAACACCAAGATCGTGGATAAAGACAATGAATTTTTAACTATCGCCTAAGCAGGTTCAGAAGAGTAGTCGAAAACGTGTTTGCGATATTGGTATCTGTTTTCCGAGTACTTCGAGAACCTATGCTACTGGAACCCTCAAACGCAGAAAAGTTTGTCCTGGCATGCGTTTTTCTGCATAATTATTGGCGCAGTAATGTAGAGGCAAAGGATATATATACTCCATCAGGAGAGCTTCGATAGTAAGGAAAGTCAAAAATAAGCCCCTGTTCAGTCTTCGTTGGAACACCCTTACGTCATACGTAAATTTTCAATAATTTAATAATAACTTTTTAACGATCATTTTTAAGTTTTTAATTGGATGATTGCTGAAAATGAGGTTTTCGCAAGTTAATCCCCGGTGGGGCCCGCGCCACAGGTTCAGTCCAGTAGCCCACGTATCCTAAATAAATATGGCGTTGCTAATATTTCTAGTAAAATGACACAGCCAAATTCTTAACTGAAAATATCTTCTACGAAATCGTTAAATTTGTACTTTGTGGGTCATTCAAGTTTGGGCTAGTTTTGTATTTTACTACCTTTCTTAGTCGTTCGTTAATATAATTTTTGGTAGTCAAATGAACAATAAATGTAATTTAATTTGCACCAATATTCCAACAACAAATATTGCCATAATACGTAAAGCGCATAAGTTCGGTAATTTAAAGGCAATGCTAATAACGCCATAAATTGCAGGTGTTTGTTTCATATAGTTTAATTCCCTTTATAATTTTTGGAAAATTTGGGCTGTGACGTATTCCAATACCAAGTATAATAAGAACAGACTGGCAAGTTACCGTGCCGCGAGGAAAAGCTTATTGCCTAAATAATTAAAGTGTCAAGTTTAGTAAATATTTAAAAAGATCTTGTATTCATATTGTTTGTGGATTTGTAAATTTATTAATAAAATGTAGACTTTTCAATGTGAATCGCCTTTAACAAACTTTGTTAAGACAATACAAATATCAAAATGTCAAGAGACAAAGAAAAAAATACATTGCTGCATGTATAAAAATAGAAAAAAAATATCGAATTTGTGTTTACTGTACACTTTTGCACTCAAGAGATGCAAAGCTGCATTTAGTTACTTTTAATGTAGGTACTCCATGGCATTTTACGACGATCTGGAATACTGGAAGAATATTTTCTTTCTCCCCATGAAATATAAAAACTTATTCAAATCTTCAATATAGAATGTCTTCATACTCTTCCCAGGGTGTAAATTGCACGAGCCTGTTATTGTTTTAATTGTATTATTTGTAATCATTTTTATTGTTAGGTTTCGCCTATTTAACAATAAATAAATAAATAAATAATGTCTTTCATAGGTATCAAATGCACACACATTTTCCCAAAAGGCGAAGATTAGCTTAAGCTACTCTAACTCTTAACCTTACGAAACAAAACAAAAAAGAGAGAAAAAATAGAAAAATCCAAGTACAAGCAATTAATGTAAACAAAAATTCCGTAAAAAATACATATGTTAATGAACAGTGAAAAAATAAAAAGAAAAGAAAGAAAGGGAATTATTGTAGTAACCAGATTGAAACAAAGTTGAGAAGTTAGGCCTAAATCTATTATAAATTGCTACAGCATTATATGTGTAACCAGCGTGAGAAAAGAACTGTGGCATGGTGCAGCATAGTCAAGGTTATGTGCCTTATACTCCTATCATGTACCCTATTTCTTGGAATTAATTTTTCTAACCAATATTTTGGTGCCTGATTTTTAAATAGGCGATACATAAATATCAAGAAATAAAATTTAAACAGGAAAGACATTTTTAGCCATTGTAATCGGTAAATGTGTATAGAAACATGATTGAATTTTCTTACATTACAGATTACAGACAAAACGACAACATGCATTTTGTGCACGCTGTAGTCTTTGTTGAGTTATTGGATTAAAACAAGGATAATAGACGATAAACCAGTAATTAAAAATAAATAACACCAAAGATTCCGAGAGCCTTTTTCATGTTTGAAAATTAAAAATATATTTGTTGGCTAAAGCAAAGAATATTATAGTACTTCGTAGTAGTATTTTCTTTGGCTAAAGTAGACGCATACGTAAATAACACTTTTGCAAGACAGCTCCTACATGTTCTTGAAATCTTAAAAGTGATTCAATAGTTAATCCCAGAACCCTGACCCTATCACTAAAAGCAATTCGATCATTATCAATTTCAATGTAATTATTATCATTTATAATAGTAGCCCAACGATTTTTACTAGCAAAAAGTATTACTTTAGTTTTATTTGCATTAATATTGAGATTGTGTTCCTTAGAATACTGCAAAATTGATCTTAAATCGCTGTTTGCACTGTCAAAGGCCAGCTTTACATCATCGGGATCAAAATAATGAACTATCTGAGTGTCGTCAGCGTACTGCTATACCTCAGAACTCTCCACAGCAAGAGGAAGATCAGAAGTATACAACAAAAATAAGAGAGTTACTAGAATGGATCCTTGTGGACTCCGGCAATTATGCGTTTTGGATCTGAAAGACTATCAATAACACGTACTCGTTGAGTACGGTTCCAGAGGTATGACTTGAAAAAGGAAAGGACAATTTCGTTACAACCATAAAACATTCATTTCGCTATCAACAACTCGTGATCAATGACATCGAAAGCCTTAGAACAATCTAAGGCAACCATAATCGCAGCAAGTTTTTTTTATCAAGAGCTCTTATTATGTTGTCCATGATGTTCAGAAGGGCCCGGGCAGTCGCTGTACTGTGCCCTTGTCTAAAACCAGAGTGTCGAGTTGGCAATATGTTATTTTCAATAAGAAAAACCGACAAATGTGTGTAAACAACTCTTTCTAATACCTTTGACAGAATTGGTACTAAACCTATAGGACGCAAGTCCTGTAATGAGTCCTCGAAACGATAATAATTTTCAGCTTTATGTATTTAAGTTTTGTTAGGGTCCCATAATTAGCGTTTGTGCAATTTACACTCTGGAAACAGGCCTGAAGAGGTTCTATGTTGAAAATTTCCATAAGACTGTGGTGGAGAAAAAGAGAACAAATTTGATCCGCAAAGATGAATCCCCCACAACAATATAGACCATAGCTACATAAAGAATCTTATTGTGCTCAAGTGTCATTTCTATATAATCCATTCTGCAGCGGTCTCCGATGTTATTGGACACATCACTAACTAGTATGTAAATCTTTTCAAAATGTATTATACAACTTACTAAATAGAAAATTTTAAAATAGCTCAACTATATGGCTTAACTATTTGCTTGCATATGAGCAGCACAGACACAACATTATATTACTAAGCCTCTTGATAAAATTCAGTAGTTACATAATTATTAAATTTGTAAAAAGTGCAAACTATTATATTCAACAGACAAAGGAAGAAATGAGATTACGCTGTCAACAACGCAGCATGACAACAAATCCCTTTTTTAAATAAGATGAATCTTGTATACCGAGATTTAATGTTAACATTTTGACAACTAGATTAGTTTTGAATTATCAGCATTTGTTATTTACCCTCTGACAAAAATATTAAAATAAAGTATGCGAAAGTTGAACTATTAACTTCTTACTTATTGGCTTGACCATAAAGGCCAGTAAAACGAAAAACCAAAGATATAAACTGTGGAAAAACATTCCAGTTGAATTGATTTCTTGTGTATCATTTTAAAAAGGTAACTTTTAAATTTCATAATTGAAAGCACATACTCCATAACTCCATGAACTTATTTTTCGAATAATATTTTTTGCAATATAAGTATTGTTAAACTTAATAGTTTTATCCTCATTATTGTCAGTTCACCTCGAAAGAGCCGTAGGTACTAAATACTAAGCCTACAAGTACTGGCAGCAAAATCAGACCGCTGAAAGTTGCAATTAATTCTCCGAAGCGAGAAACGAATGCAAACGTGTGATTGACGAAAATAAGGACACAATCAATCGGTAACAAAGGCAGTAATTAATAACTTCACAAATAAGTCTCTTCCACCGTTGACAGGTGAACGCGGCGTCACGGAGAATACAGCTAAGGAAAAAGCAAACATACTCGCCGAAATGTTTTAATCGCACTCTACCTTAATCGTCCCCCATGACAGGCTCTCCTCACCATATCCAACATCAACACTACCATGACAGAAGTTAAGTTTCACCACGGTGACATTCGTAAAATTGTGCCATTGTGTTAAAGAACTGCGCCAACGAACTAACACTCATTTTTCCGGACTTTTTTCTCTGTCACGCAAAAAAGGGATGTACCCATCTTCTTGGAAAGTCGCTCGAGTGCAACCGGTTCTAAAAAAGGCAAGAATACCATGCCTTCAAATTGTCGCCAATTGCCTTGTACCCCATAATCTCCAAAATCATGGAACGTCAATCAGCAGCTACTCCAGTACCTCGAGACCGACAGAATAATTAGCGATAACCAATATGGCTTCCGCAAACATAGATCGATAGGAAATATATTGGCCTATGTCACTCATATATGAAGAAGGGCAATTGAGAACTACGGAAAATCTTCAGCGATTGCGTTGGATATTTCGAACGCATTGGACAGAGTTTGGCATGACGTATTGCTCAATAAACTGCCGTCCTTTGGACTGCCAGCATCTCTCTGCAGCTGGCTTGCTAGTTTCCTTAAGAACCGATCTCTGCACGTTGCGGTTGATGGACACAGCTCAGACACATTCACCATTAGTGCGGTAGTGCCTCAGGGTGCGATAGTATCATCTATATGAATGACCTGCTGACCGAAACCAATAATCCTCTTTACAGTTTTGCAGATGACAGTACCATTGTCTCCCAATGTAGATCAGAAAAACCTTACCTGCGACTAAGAGGAGCAGATTTCAACAATTAATCAAGATCTGGAGAAAGTTTGAACATGGGACGACCGGAATTTGGTCCAGTTCGATGCAGCAAAAACCCAAGCAGCCACGCTTACCAAGAGAGCCAATACGGTAGGCCCTGACATTATTATGGCAGGATCGACAATCTCTTCATTCTCGCCAGTCAGACTACTGGGTGTCTGGGTCAACAGCAATATGTCCTGGCCTTACTACTTTGCTAATATCGCAAAATCAGCTTCGCAGAGGCTTAGTGTGCTATTTCACAACAAAAAAAATGTATACACCGCAGCAGCTGCTCTTGCTCTACAAAGAGCAAATAAGACCGTGCTCAGAATATTGCTCACACAACTGGGGTGCCGCACCTAAGCACACCCTAAAGCTACTGGATTCCATTCAGATGAGAGTAGTGCGTCTCAAGATCACATCGGCGATCCGGAGTTGACCCGGGACCTGGGTAGTCTTCAACACCGCAGACACGTGGCCGAGATATCTCTGTTTTACATATATTTTCACAGCAGATGTTCCTAGGATTTGGCCCGCATCATCCACGCCTGTTAGACAGTCCGGACAGGCGGCAAGAGCGCATCCGTTCATTGTACAACTAAAAACCCCTAGAACGTCGCTTTACAAGGGCTCCTTTGTCTGGCGCACTGCCTCACTGTAGAACTCACTCCCAGAACATTTCTTTCCCCCTAATTACAACCTACATCTATGCAAGAACCGTGTCAATCAACATCTTCGTACACACACCGCTCGTCGAGTCTTATAGAATCTCCCTTTAGTGTGTGTGCCACTGCCATAAAAAAATTAAATGGGTGTGATGTTTTGAATAGTTAAATAATTATAGTCACTTAATGGCTATGTTAATGTGACATATCCTAATAATAAAATTATACTATATAGAGTATGAAATATGATTAGAAATTAATTAGAACGTACGTAGATTGAGATATTCTAGATATACTTCATATGTTTAGTATTGTATGGTGGTAAAATAAGACAATGTGAAAATATAAAGAAAGGATAATACAGAGTTAACATAGACGTTCAATGATTTCATTGATAAAAAAAAACTGAACGCTATAAAATGCTCTCCGTTTTCACTGAGCTTTGAATGTCCTCAATTTTCTGCAAAAGCCAAATGTCTATGCTGTTATACTAATAAAATGGTAACCCTTGGAGATAGGCGCACGTGTTTCATCTATTTCGCTGTATTTGCAAGTAAGTATCGTAGTGAGAGGAAAAAATTTAATTTATGGATCTTACTTAACTTGTTTAGAATTTGTATTTTGAATATTAAGACATCATAAGTTTAAAAAAAAGTCGAGTCCTTACAAAATAAATTAAGCAATTTTAGCTCAAACAGATTTTATGTATAATTTACAGTTACAGTTATATAGACAGCGATTTTTGACAAAGTGATGCGGGATGACATATTGTATTCACAAATATTAAAAACCGACAAAAATGCTGAGCGGGTATAAATTTACGGGACGGTATAATGACACTTGTCCGCACAGTGTATATATATGAAGCTCAATATGGTCCAAATTTAGACAATTTAATGAAAATACTGGAAAGAGATGAAACTATGTTCATCCAAGTAATGGGATTTAAATTCAAAAAGATTAATAAAATGCAAATTAGATAATTGAGAGAATTTAGTGGCTACAAAACACAAAAAAGCCCAATAATATATTTATATAAAATGTGGTTTGATACCCATGACACCCCAACCAGCCGTCAAATCGTGGCAAAAGAATAACTATTTTACATGCTGGATCTGAAAACGGGTTTGTGCCGAATGCTTTTCTTCTCTCTTTCAAAAACATTAGAGGCTCCTGTGATGACCATCATGACGACACAACAGCGGAGCTATTGAAGATTGGTTTATAATATTCCACCAAAGAGTGTTATTTTAGTGGATAACGCGAGTTATCATAGTATAGTCATAAACAAGGCGCCTTATTCAAACGATCCAAAAGCCAAAATTCAAGACATTATGTACGATAATGATATATATTTTCATGAAATCTATACAAAAAAAGGGTTATTGAATGTACTTAAAAGTTTATCTATTAAAGACAATATTATTGCGATGAACTTGCGGAAAGTATGGGCTACACAGTATTGCGGTTACCACTTTACTACTGTAGTATATTTAAGCCCATTGAGCAAGTATGGCACCAACTTAAAGCAGAAATTCGTCATAATGATATTTCACCTAAACTTAATTCTAGTGTATTAACTTTAATTGATCGTGAAGCGAAAAAAAATTCTCAAATTAACTGCAAAATTTTGTAAAATATGTAAAGTGGAAGTAGAAAAAGCTATGTCTATCTTAAAAATGTAACAGAAAAAATAGTTATTAATCTAGATGACAGTAGCAATAGTGAAACAGATTTAGTTTAGTAATATAGAACTTAATGTTAACTAAGTATTTATACCTATGTAAATATTATAATGTGTTATATTTAATTTATTGTCTAATTTAACATAAAAATAAAGGCATTTTTTAAACAAGCTTCTATTTAAATGCACTAAAAAGAAGAAAATAAATTTTTAAGTAAATCAAACCCATTATTTTGTTACATTAAACATTTTTATATGATATAAAAGCTTCCAGTTTAAATTTCCTTTATAAAATACATATATTTCTACTTAGAACTACTTGTCAAGATAAACCTATTCTCGCGACAAGCTTTTATGTCATATAAAAATGTTTAATGTAACAAAATAATGGGTTTGATTTACTTCAAAGTTTATTTTCTTCTTCTTAGTGCATTTAAATAAAAGCCAGTTTTCTTTAATTTGCCTATATTTATTTTTTACTTTTTTGCATTATTATTCATGTATTTCCCACGGGTATAGGACAAAAAATCGGAGGTACGTTGTAGAGGGATAAGGGCTTCAATACAACAGGATGCACCCCGGTGGCATATACGTAAACTGCAGACGCGATAGAACCTTGCCATAGGTTGACTGTAATATAAACGTTAGATATAATATCCCCGTAACGTTTCGTCTTCAAATATTTGAACACTTCATGCCTGGCCCTCCTCTCGCTTCGCTCGCTCCGGAGGCGCAACCAACGAAAAGTATCCAAAACTAACCCAACGCATGAAAAGGAACTATACATTTATATTACAGTCGCCCTATGACGAGGTCCTATCGCGTCTGCAATTTACGTATATGCGCCTCGGATGATATATTTATACACCCACACACCATTCACCCTTCGGTACGTGCTCACCTTGACGTTGGATGTGGCCATTTGGCCAAAGTATATGCAATGTAGTAAAAGCAGTAAAAGCTATTTAACAGTGAAAACCGTATGTTTCTAGGTATCATCGTTCTCGAGATAAAAAACTACCCTTTTCATCCGCCTAGTGGATGAAAATCCAAAACTTTTTGGCAAATCATCTTCATTTCTCCTGAGGTATCCAACATTCAAAACTGTATGTTTCTAGCTATTACCATTCTCGAGATGCAAAAACTAACCATTTTATCGTCCTAGGGGTTGAAATTCCAAACTTTTTCGGCAAGTCTC